>JAGFPH010012754.1:0-19668 GCA_018207615.1 Philaenus spumarius | reverse complement strand
CGAAAACAACATGACAGTTCCCTACTAGTTGTAAAATTAAACCTTCTCAGTTTGTGAGATTAAAATTAAAATTTCTGGAGTGGAAAATTAGGTTTTCAGACTTTTTATTAAAATAACGTCACCGTGATAATTACATTTAACCTAGAGTGAGGATTCCAACTCCTTGCCTGGACTAATTACAACAGAGAATGGTAAACATTATTTATCTACCCATCTCGTTATGTAGGTCACTATGAGTGGTTGTTTTAGAAGAACCCGATGACTTATTCTGCTTTTCCTGAATTCACAGTATTTACATACAAAATGAAATGTGATAAAATTTAATAAATATAGCCATTTAAACTTCGATTAAATAATTTGCACTCAGGGTCTTTCTAATCTAAACTTTACTATCCTTAATTAAATTACAAAAGAAATAATACTGCTAAACTGAAATTTTCTAATTTAAGATATCGAATACAAATTTATGGGTTTTCTAATTTCCCTCCAGTTTTGGAATTACTAAAAGTAGTTTTATTAACTGCAGAGTTAGTAAAAAATATAACTACCAACTAAAAAGTTTTAAGATTTTAACTTCCCTCTTATAAATTACCCTAAAATATAGGAAATAATTGGCTTATTCCGAAAATGTGTCTACTTTTCTCTCATATTTTGTTTCGGACCTTCCATACACATACAATGTACAAATTTACAGTCTACAAAATTTGTCGTTTCCGACTCAATTGCCTACAAATTACTTTTTTGAAGAGTATTACACTCACTGCCATTTGGAATACCAGATACTATATTTCTCTGGAATTACATTATAAAAGGAATATTAACAAAGTTTATTGATTCTAGCTTAAATGGTAAGGGAGATATAGCATTGGTTTTTCCAGGTTATGATTTTGTCGCCGTCTAGTAATATAACTGGAGTCTTACGAACAATGTAAATGGAATAAAACCACGAAATTTAACGTTAATAGATTACGCTGATACATAGATATGGAGGAATAAAAAATGGATAAAAAATGGATAGATATGGAATAAAACTTGCAAGTATATAAGTTTTGCAAGTAGGGGGTTTCAATTTTATATTAGCGGATAATATATGGGCTTTACCAAGAATAAAAACCAACACACAATTTACCGTTTTAAAAACTACCCGCAAGTACTTGTGTTTAAAGCTGTGTCCTATTTTAATTATTTAACGACCCTTCAATGGTGATCATTACGTGTTTATACTTTTTTGTGTTGTGTAGTGTTTTGTGTTATGTGATTATCGTCTGAAATTTTCGTCTTCGAAAATGACATGGGTTGTGTCGAAACAAGTAAGACACAATAGCAGTAGAGGGGAAAATAATAGAACCACTTGAGGTTATTAAATTAATTAAAAAACGTTTTTCTATTGTATCTGTTTATTGATGGAAACTAGAGGATAAAGTACACATATTCAACATTCAGTGTTGTTTCGTTGCTTGAAAGTATTACTTATACTTCACTGATGATGAGGACTATGAATATTTAGGCCTACATAATACTTCATAGATTTTTGTATAAACTATTTTCTTATTAAACTTATTAATTTTAGTAATAAATTCTGGCCCGTAAAGTTCAGTAAAGTTGAGGTTTATGAAAAATTGGCATAAAGGAATTGGCAATTAACACAGGATGTAATGGGTAAACTTGTATAGTCGTAATCTTGTAATCAAAATCTTGTGTAAGTTTCCTACTGTAGTTAATCCCTTATAAACTTTTAATCTATGATTAACATAATTATATCTGAAACTTCAATTGTTTCCTTTTATAATTTTCTATAAAATATTAAATTTTAATCAACTGATTTTCATTTAAATGTATTATGAACGTTCAGTCTTTACATGGGAATATTGATAAATTTCGAAACCTCTCCCGCCCTCAAAACTGTTACACTTTTTTAAATAGTTGAGACTTTTTTGAGATCAACTATTTATTGAATCACTTTAAGGAATCAGAACCCAGACTGATTCCCTGCAAATGCAGGGTTATAATTTATTTTGCAATGGCCGTGTAAACAAACGAGGTGGAGGGGTGGCAGTGTTTTAAAATCTCGTATAATTGCGCATATTTTACTAAATTCGGAACTTCGTTAGTCGACTAAACCTGAGTATATATTACTTGTTTAAAGTTCTCTGTGAACATCCTTTTGGAAATGTGCTATTGACCAACGAAGTTAGGTTAATGTCTACTTTCGAATCTGATCTCAGAATATTCAAATGTTACTGTATGGGTGATTTTAACAAAGAACTAGGTAACATTGATTTTTGCAAAAACTCAACTCAAAACTATGTTTTATCCTTTACAGACAACTCACAACACTGATATCTCCAGCACATTGTTCAAACTCATATCTGTAAGTGATAAGAGTCATGTAGTACGTCATGGTCAAAACATGATGAAAACTAGATTAAATATTTTGCCTTGATTAGAAAGAAAATTTAAAATTAATCAAAATGTTTTTTTCAGAGAATATAAAAAAATGTATACCTATGATTTCATGTCTGATGTAGTTTTCCAGTAAACGATATTATACGCACAGACTACAAAAAATCTATGGTCTCCAAGTTTAATAGTAATTTACTTGCGCTTTACTATAACAATGCACCGTTAATTAAAAAAAAAACAGTTTTCTAATCATTCAGCTTCTTGGATTAAAACTTTTACTCCTATTTTGATGAGTCATAGCGATACTGAATTTCGCAAAGCTAGAAGATCCTGCCTCTCTATTGATTTATATTACTACAGCCGCTTAAGAAATAAGGTCAAGCACTTGTTAAGAAACTCAAAATTTAGATACACATATAATGCTTTGTCGAATGAAAAATCATCAGCTCAAATGTGGTGCGCTGTTAAGACAGTAGGTGTCGGTAAAGTAAAACCCAATTCCCCTGTCTCTCTTTATCTTAACCTGTTTATCAGTATAATACTTTTCTGATATACCGGGAAATCATACTGCAACAATGGGTTTTGCCAATAAAATTAAATAAAGTATTGTATTCAATGAACATATTAATAAATTTAGTTTCAAAGTCGTTGATTATGTACAGTTTTTGAAAACCTTGGACTTGATTCAGAGTTAAGCTGTTGAATCGGATTCTATTCCAATTAAATTCATCAGGGAAACACTACCATTAGTGTTATCTATAAATACAATTCTTATATTTATTCTCTCACTTCATCAACATTTCCTACTAATCGAAAGATAAAATAAATGTTGATATGAATGGTATTAATGATAGGCTGTTACTCATGGATTGACTTTGAATCACAAAACTACAGTAAAACTAAATCTATAGTATCTTCTGTAAAAGGCTCTCAAATAAGAAGTATTTAAGTATTGGGCCAAAACTTATAATAAAAGGCAATGCTTTGCCTTATTTTTCTAAAGTAAAAAATCTTGGCCTCAATATAAACAATACTCTAAGCTGGACAACCAATGTCATACCACGTGCAATTGCTTTCACGCACACTCTGAAGAACGTAAAAGTTAGATTGCCATATTGGAGAGTGCAGCTGGTGAAAACTATAATTTTCGATATTTTAACTATTGTGATACAGTTAGAAATGAAATTACTGTCAAATCAGCTAACAAACTTTAGCATGCTCAAAACTAGCATTTTCGGTTAGTTTTTTACTAAAAACGTGAAGGTCGTGTGAAAAAATGTAATAAACAAATTTAAATTCCAAAACTTAGTTTTTCAAAGTTTTTATGATATGCACTTTATTCTGCTTCCTGTGTTTGCCTCGCTATCTGGCGGAAAGGTTTTTTTTTAGATCAAATGTAAATGCTACCGACACACGACGAGGAGATTAATTATTACTTATACCCAGGCACAGAACTGAGATATTAAGTAATTCTCTTTGACAGAATCTAGGCTCAAATCAGGAATTCATTGCTGGAGAGTTTGAAATGCATCAATGACCGTATTCAGTTCAAAATACCTAACGTCATATATCCAGTTAGATAATTTGTTGTTTGCAGGCTAATTAGTTATTACGAATCCAGTTAAAATTATGTTTCGAAAGAAACAATCGGAAATGTTAGTAGAAACTGCCATCTAGTCAAGCAAGTGGTTTACATGCTCAAAGTAGTCAGATCAAGCAGTAAATGTTTCTTTTTAAGCAATCGGAAATTAAAATAAAATTGTCAAGGAAATATACTTGGAGGTAAACAAAAGATATAAAGGTATTGGAACAAAAATAAACTGTATCCCGAATGTGTAACTCGGTTACACAGAACTTTTTTATGGGTCTCTTAACTTTTATAATTAAATACAAAATTGGAAGTAATATACCCTAGATTGTCCATTATATTCCAAAAAAGGATGTAAGTTTAACGTTTGGTTAAAATCTATTGTGTCTATGTACCATTCAGCCAATTGTTCTTGATTTATAACACATCTCCCCTAAATGCTGTTTGTCAAAGTGAAACAAGAGATAAAAAAACCATATTATTCTTGAAAAGTCTGAGATTTTTGTATTACCAATATGTATACATTATGATTATATATAGTTTGTTACATAACTCATTTTTTGAGTTAGCGTACTCATTCAGAATTATTAAAGCTACAAACCCATATTTATCACACATTTTTATGTTATAATAACAAAAAGTGAGGTATGGCAGTGAAGTAGTGCAGTATGTCTCTTGGTGGAATGGAATTAAAAGTGTACCTTATAAAATCATTTTGAAAGGAATTATTATTTATTTAAACATTCTTTGCTTTTGTATAGTCACACTTTACCAAAAATGATCCTTTATGAGAGCACCTAATACAATAAGTATTCAGGGTCCAGAAACCATCAAGTTTAGCAAATATGCGAGCACATTATTTGTATATTGGACGTTTATGTACATAATCTTCTTGTGTGCCTAACATATTTGATCTGTATTAACACTTTCTTAAATGGGAAACCGATGAATAATTTGCACACCTATCCCTTTCTTCCGTAACATACATAGTTTGTATCGTATTTTTAATATGGGTGTTGAAGTAATAAAACCGTAGCCAGGGGGGGGGGTAACTCCCCCCGAAATCACGAAATTTAGTAGTAAAAATTAATACTAGGTTTAAAAAGTGAAAATTAAATTATAAAATAGACAACACAACAGAGGATACTGATATTTAGATATACTTGATTAAACTGCAACGTACAATAGCACATGGATGCAGAAGGTACAATACACATGGCAGAACAGCCTTACTCTCTTGCGAGCTTGATCTTATCTAAAATTAAAAAAAGCTATGAAGGTTCAACAAAAATACTTTAACAAAACACGCAATGCATTGCGTATTGACAATACTCCCAATACGGGGGTTGGCGTGTGAAGCACGAAATGCATTGTGTATTGAAAATACTCCCAATACAAGGGTTGGCGTGCAATGAAATGTGCGTCGGCCGCTTCTCATAGTGTTCGGTGTCAAGCTCACATGTGTGTTCTTAGCAGTGAACGTGTTAAAAGGGTTTATTAAATTCAAATCCCCGGTCCTGACCTGACCCCCCCCCCTCCCGAAAAGTTTCCCTTGGAACTAATAATAATCGTGTAGTGTTAAGAAATTTAACGGGTTACGGATAGTTCAAACTATTATGTTTAAGTTATAAACTAGTTATTATAAATGTTAAAAAGTACTAGCTGTGACGCGCTCAGGATCAGGGTTAGGATTGGCATTAGCATGTCACCGATTATCTAGTAGGCAGCGACTAAGAGAATTTCAGTGCAATGTCCATCAACCAGAGACCTACATATCATGTTTCCAACAACGTAACATTACGCCAGGACTGTTCAAAACTTATGGCCTAAATGTTCGCGATTTGATTTAATTCTTTTATAATGGCCAACTACTAACAGGTTCACGCGGGCCACTGAAACGTGAGCAGGGGCTGTTATTAAGTTTAGGTAAAAAAATGATCGTGCATTTAACCAAAAAACACAGATTACCCTAGGAAGCTGCTGAATGCTTGGCACACCATTCCCTTTCTTAACCTTCCTTAACACAAATATTTTATAGTGTATTTTTAATATAGGTGGGGAACTAATCATACTCATGTAGTGTTTAGCCATTTTACACTAAATATATAAATACAACTATTATGTTTAAGTTATAAATGAGTTACAGTATCATAAATGTAATCTACTTCCAAATAAACACCTAATCTAAAAATTTGAAAAACCAATGTATGAACTAAGCTTTTAATGGAAATGCCACTGAGAATAAGCCTAAATAAAAGGTTTATATGCCTCTAGACTTTTAGAAATCAAATGTTAAAACACTAAATTATTTTGTCTATGTTATTTAACAAATTATATTTGGTTTGTGTTGTTTCCGAAATTTATCTATCCTGAGTTTAATAAGTAATCCCAGATTTGTTTGTCAGTGCCATTGCGGCAAATACGGTTCAAAACCAATTTGTAATAACTTAGTAAGTAAACATTTTTAAGAAAATCTTACACCTTTTTTATGTTATGATAATAGCATTAAGAAATATCCGAATAAAATCATAGTTGTTTAAATTAAGTTTACACGGAAAACAGTTGCAATAGTGCATTACGAAAAATAGTTAAGTTACAATAAATAATCAATTTAATTAAAGTTATATAACAAAGAACAGGTATAAATCTTTAAAGCTGCAATTTTAACGAACATAAAATGAAAATATGAAAACTAAACAACATGCAATACTAAATATTACCAATCACATTTTTATTATCTGCCAGCTTCGTCAGAATGCAATTAAGTAGATAAGATTTCTTACGAACATGTTTTAATTTTGACGCTGCCTAAAAGAATGTGCTTCAGGAATAAAACAGTTACCGTAAATATTTTAATATTATAATGTAAAAGAGAATAATAAAGGATTTATTATCCAACATAATTTACCTCTGAAACACTGTCTGTGGTGGTATTTGTAGCCTATATATGGAACTCAGTCGGGTTTCATGGTTATCGCTGTTAGCTAGAACCAACTGTATTTTTTTATAATTGTTAATTGAGACATCTCCCATTATTTTTGTTTAGAAATTTAATTTCCGTTTTAAATACAGGCCAACAAACGTTAAATATGTACGAAAACGTTATTATAAACATATGAAAATTAGACGAATTATTTTTATTTGTTGATGTGTTAATATGATAGATAACAATATTTATTTACTGTGGTGATGGAAAAAAAATTTGACTGTAGATAAATTAAGGGCGATAATTTCGCTGGAGTTAAACCTTCGTAATAAGAATCAGCTTACTTGTTTATTTTGGATTTTATATCAGAATCGTCAGATATAATTGTTATTATTTTCAAAGTAGGCTATTATTGTATCAATATTAGTTAAGTGTGTTCACCAAGTCTACTTATGGTGTGCTAAGAGGTTTAAAGTTTATGTCGTAATGAAAGTCAAGCCTGCATGAAGGATACAATATTATAGAGGCAGTAAATATTATAAAAACCTATAAATGTAGGCGATAACTACCCCTACGCCACTACATGCAATATACGATACTTTATCCCTGAGAAGGAAAGTCAAGTTATATTTAGAACTAGATGTGTCCATTAAGAACGACATTGCGATCATATATTAAATATGTGTTTTTTAATGATGGTCGGTTCATTGTTTACGGAAACACTATTCTGTTAAACCTCGTATTTTTCTATTCGTAGTTTTTTCCTCATAAATATTTTCTGATCCATAATGTTTGTTCGGAATAACATCACAGATGTATTTTTAAAATATGTATGTTGCGTGCCTTCAACAGTGTCTATAATTAAAATTCCCTAACAGCTGTACCATTCAGCCAACCAAATTTAGACCATGTAGCGAATAAGATGCCTAGACACTTGGTTATATGGCCTAACAATTTGTTTGTGTAAATTGCAAATTTTATTACCTCTTTGTACCAAAAATATATATGTTACTAACGTTTCTAGGGCATTATTATTTGTAGTGAATCCTTTCTCCAAGTAAACTAAGCCAAGAGCATTCATAGTTTTATTGTCTGGCATGATCCCAAGGGATGTAATATATTTAGAGAAACTTGCAAGGTAACCTACTACTGGTACTTTTTGTAACAAGAATTGTCTGAGGTTAAGTATATGTTCCCAGAGGGACCATGAACATTTATTGTGGATCAAGGAAAATAATTTTATAGCTTGCACCGAAAAGCTAACTGTACTGTTTTAGTAGGCCTACAAGGAAGAAAAATATAAAAAAGTGAGTTTGTAACTAGTGGAAGTGACTTATAATGCTACTTTATATGCTAAAATGTTAACATTTCCATACAAGTTAAAACCAAATAAATTAGGAATTCAAAATAATATTTATAATAGAAAAATACAAATTTAAAATAATATACTGGATGATTAATACATAATGTATAAGAGCTTTTTAATTTATTTTGCAATTTTAATACGAAGAGCAATTTTAATTTTCTAAAGTTGTCATTAACGTTTGAATTGCTTTAGGAACTTACAAACAACATTGCTATTTTTGAATTAACACGACTGGGTAAAAACTTAAATATGTTACAAAAACGAGTAATAAATCTCAATTTGGACATAAACACTAAAATTATGTGATGCAAATTGAAACTTATGTTCACTGCAAGCAGTTGGAGGCAGTTAACGTTTTCCAAATGAATATTTATTTTACATACGACATACAAATTAATTATATTTAAAATTGACATATGGAAAATATGTGTTTTTATAATTAGCCTTGTCAAGTTTTATAGAGCTCGTTGCGAATGAGAGAGAAATATTTTTGTCCAAATATTTAAAAGGGTTGTTAAAAGGGTGGCTAACATCCATCGTATTGTATTGTGTTGTTGCTTAATTAATTGATCCTCTAGCAAGAAAACAAAGACGAATCGTGTAATTTAAGTTTTGTAGTCGAACCTCTTTGTCTCCATTGCTTAACACTTTAGATCTAAGGAGTAACATTTTTAAAATCGGAATTTTGTATTTTAATAGTTCTTATTTTTATTTTTTAACTATATAATTTAGATCGTTAAGAATAGCTATGTGCTACCTATCTCTAAGGGAATTTTTTAAAATATGCACCTATGTCCAAATAAATATAGCAGTTGCCGTCGCCATTTTTGTTCATGTTGTCTAAACAATTTTTTGGACCGACTCGAATTTAGCTGTTCGTCAAAATAAGACATCCGATCTGGAATACAAACATAGGCCTACTAGACTTACAAACACATTATAATCAGTTTTTATAATATAAGGAAACGCACACAAAACTTATTGGATAACCATTTTGTTTAACGCAAAGTTAGTGTTATGATAAAATTGTGATGTAACTTTTGAATTCTACATTTTATTCCATGAAAATAGAGTCCAAACACGAAATGTCTACGACATTCCTTAAGGTATCTTAGTAAAGAGGTCAAATTATCAACTAGGCTTTATAATATCAGTTTTTTAGACTTTATTTTAGAAAACATTTATTAATAATGCAAATAAATAAACAATTTGTATATATATGACAATAGTTAAGGTCGGGGCAATTCAAACAAAAATCAACAAAAACTTCCGACCAATCCAAATAAAAATAATAAAAATTAAAACTATAATAATGTTACTGTACTGTTAATCTAATAACGAAAATGATTGATCTGTTTGCATTTAATAATTAACAAAATTAATAATAATAACAACAATTTATTATTATTTTTATACACACATATAGGCTACGTTATACACACTTTTACATTGTACACGTTTAAGTTACAAACACGTTACATTATATAACTTGTATCATATACAATATATACATTTTATACACAATTAATATAATACAATTTAATAATACTATAATAATATACACTATTTATTATATATTAATATCAACACTGTATTAATATTAAACTGAACAAACATTTTACATTATTTAAATAATTCTAAAAAAAGCAAATAAACACAAACTGAATTAGCTAAAACAATCTGTTTACTTATTAAATACTTAAGCAAACAGTTTATATTATTTATGTAATTCAGAAAAAAGCAATACAATAGTAAAGTAGTAAAAATGTAGTAAAGAGTAATCTGTAAAATGGTGTATACAAAATAATAATACATTGTTAATATTATTAATATTGTAAAATATTAAATGCAAATAAATCAATCATTTGCATTATTAGATTAACAGCATAGTAATACCATTATCGTTTTAGTTTTTATGATTTTTATTGGGATTGCCCGGAAGTTTTTGTTGATTTTTGATTGAATTGCCCTGACCTTAACAACTATTTTCATACATATAAATTGATTATTTATTTACTTTATTAATAAGTGTATTAAAATAAAGTCTAGGAAACTGATATTAAAAATTCGAGTTGATCATTTGATCCCTTTAATCCTTAGCTACAGTAAGGAATGTCGTAGTAATTTCGTATAGTTTTCCAGAGGACGACACCGTAAATTCTATGGTCTCTAAGTTTAATAGTAATTTACTTGCACTTTAAGATAAGAATACACCATTAATAAAAAAACTAATTTCTAAATATAGAGTTCCTTGGATAAAACCTTTTACTCGTGTTTTGGTGAGTTATCGCGATACTGAATTTCGCAAAGCTAGAAGATCCCGCCTCTCAATGATTTATATAACTACAGTCGCTTAAGAAATAAGGTCAAGCAGGAAGGAGTTAAGAAACTCAAAATTTAGATAGATTTATAGTGCTTTGTCTACTGAAAAATCAACAGTTCAAATGTGGTGATCTGTTAAGTAGTTATCGGTAAAGTAAAACGCAATTCCCCTACCTCTCTTTATCTTAACCTGTTAAACAGCTATTTCTGATATACCGGGAGATCTTCCTGCAACAATGGGGTTTGCCAATAAATTTAATTAAAGTATTGTATTCAATGAACACATTAATTAATTTAGTTTCAAAGACGTTGTAGAGACATTGAAAACCTTGATATCGATTCGGAGTAAAGCTGTAAGATTATATAGCAATTACTTCATCACGGAAGCGTTACCTCTAATTAAAACTCTTTTTATTAAATACCGCACTCTATCAACTTATCTTACTAATCGGAAGTATAGTATAATTCTACCACTAAACAAGACACAATCTCCAGTATCTCCTTCTGGCTATTAGCATTTTCCCAACATTGTGTAAATGTCTAGAAAAATTGTGAAATCTCAGATTTGTTACTATTAGAAGGAAAAGTATCTCTTTAAAAGTTATCAGTCTTTTTTAGAAAAGGTCATAGTAAGAGTTCGGCTGTTCTCTTTGTTACAGAGGACATCGGCTAATATGGAGCAGCGGAAAGATACGTTACTAAATTTTGTTTGACTGTGTTAAATGAATGAGCCTGGGATTTTCAGCAGAATCCTTTAAACGGTTTGAGTCCTACTTGTGTGGAAGCCAGTGTGTTAAGTCTGGTCAGAAGTCGTCTTCCTGGGAAAGTATTTGTAGGGTTCTGTCCTGGGTCCTTTATTATTTAGCATTTATATAAATGATGTTTATAATAAAAATATACTAAACTATTCAAAGTTTAATTCTTGTGCAAGTGTATAATCACTTTTGTATATCAAAGATGGATGAGACAATAGATAAAATAAATGTTAATATTAATAAAATTATATCGATTATTAGTCTGTTAGCCATGGATTGACGATGAATCAGGATAAACTAAACCAATATGTAAATGTTGTAAAAGACAAGCAAATAAAATTGATTTAAGGTCTAGGCCAAAATGCCTTATATTAAAAGGCCTTATTTGACTTATTGTTCTAAAGTAAAACATCTTGGTCTCACTATAAACAATACTATAAGCTGGAAAGGAAGTGTTATATCAAGTGCAACGAAGTGTATTTGCTGGCATGCACTCTCTGAACAATGTCAAAGATTGCTTGCTGTTTAATATTATAGGTAGTGCAACTGGTGAAAACAATAATTTTCGATATTTTAACTATTGCGATACTTATACCAATCAGCTAAAACACTTCATCTGCTTAAAACTATTGTTTATGGTTCATTTTTTACTTAAAACGTGACTGTTATATGAAAAATAGAATAAACAAATTTCAATTCTAAAACTCAGTTTATTCGAAATTGTTATGATATGCACGTTATTCTGCTTCCTGTATTAATTTGCCTCACTATCTGGCGGAAAGACTTTTCTTTAGCTCAAATGTAAATGATACCGACACATGACGAGGAGCTTCATTATTACTTACACCCAAGCACAAAACTGAGATATTAATAAATAACTATTTGTGACATCTAGGCTCTGCTCAGGAATTCATTGCTGGAGAGTTTGAAATGCATCAATGACCTTGTTCAGTTCAAAATCCCTAACGTCATATACCCAGTTAGATAGGTTGTTGTTTAGAGGCTAATGAGTTATTGCGAATCCTGTTAAAATTATGTTTCGAAAGAAACAATCGGAAATGTTAGTAGAAACTGCCAACAAGTAAAGCAAAAAGTAAAATGTTTCTTATTAAGAAATCGGAAATTAAAATATAAACTTGTCAAAAAATATCGTTGGAGGTAAATCAAAAGATAGGAAGGTATTGAAACGAAAACAAACTATATCCCGAATGTGTAACTTTCTTATGCCCTAGACTTTCTGGTATACTACAAAATAAGGATGTTAGACGTTTATTCTAACCATCCAGCCAATAATTGCTCTTTATTGTAACACATTTCCAATAAAACACAAACAATATTTGACTGTTTGTCAAAGTAACACAAAAGAAATAAAAAACCATATTAATCTTAAAAAAGCCGAGGTTTTTGTATTGCCAATATATATATACATTATGATTATATAGAATTTGTTACATTGCTCATTCCGTGATGTTAGCGTACTGATTCAGATTTGATAAAGCTACAAACCCATATTAATCATCAACTTGTATAAGTGATGCTATCGAAATTGAAGTATGGCAGTTCATAGATTTCATGTCTCTTGGTGGGATGGTATAAATAATTTTTATATTAATTATGATTATTTAAAAAAATACTTTTGTAAATTCCCACTTTACCAAAAATGATATCTTATGCAGGAACTATCAAATTTAGTAAGTATGGCGTGCATATTTGTATATTGCATATTTATGTATATTATCTTCTTGTGTGCCCAACTTGCCTGATATGTATTGACTCTTTCTTAAACGGGAAACCGCTGATTGCTTTGAACACCTATCCCTTTATTAACCTTCCTTTACACATATAAAATTATATTTATAGAGTATTTTTAATATATGTGTGTCATAATCATACTCATAAAGTGTTTAGCCATTTAACACTAAGATTTAACACATTTAAATCAAACCCTTTAACACAAACCTAATCTATAAATACAAAAACTAAAGTATAAACTCAAATCCTTAAGCTTTTAGAAATCAAACTTTAAGGCACCAAATTATTTGGGCAAGCTACTTAACATATTATATTATTTCATAAATTCACCTAAACTGAGTTTAGTAACTAATCAAATATTTGCTTGTTAGTTCCATTGTGGTTAATGCAATGCAACATAAATTTGTAATAACTTTGATAGACAACATTTTGTAGAAACTCTTACTCCTTTTTACTTTCTCCCCCCTATACATAGTATATGGAGAAAGTATTGTTTTCGTCCAAATTTTCGAATTTAAATTTTTAGTGGAATTATTTGTTTTGGTGCTCCTTGAACCCCAAAACATTTTTTTTCTTGTCTGTCCGTGTGTCCGTGTGTCTGTGTGTCTGTTAGGATGTGTACAGTGCTGCAGACCATACCAACGGTCCGATTTTGATGAAATTTGGTACGTAGGTGTAGTACTGGAATATCTCCAGGTGTTTTTTTTTCTTTCATTTTTTCAAATTTTGGTTTATTAAGGGGTTTTACCCCCCAAAATGGCCGAAGAACGCTAAAAATCAAAATTTCTCGAAAATGTTCTAACGATGTTGATACAATTTTGCTATTTTTAGCCCCTTAATGTACCTTACCATATGAAAAAAACAGCATCTTTCTAAAAATTCTTGTTTAGGTAATAATAATAACTGATTTTTGGGGTTTTTTGGCCAAAAAGGGGGCTTTTTAAAAAAATTTCAAAACCTTTTTTCGTGCATCTATACAGGCCTAATTGACATGTTTGGTGCAAATTTGTTCGAAATCGATCGACAGTTATAATAATTATAATAATAATAATAATAATAATATTTATTAGTTACTCTCCTAATTTAATGTGTCCCCCTCCCCTACTTTAATACAATTATTATAAATATGTTTGTGAGATAGTATGTGGCAGTACCTGGTACTAAGAAAGGATTTAAAAATATTTCGAATTTAAGGGTTGAAACAACCCCTAAAACCATAAAATATTGTTTGTTTTATACCTCAAAAACGATATGGCCTAGGAATGTGGAATTTGATACACAAATTGTGTATAGGCTCAAGAGGAGCACTAAGAAATAATTTTAAAATATTTGGAATTTAAGGGTTGAAACAACCTCTAAAACCATAAATATTGTTTGTTTTATACCTCAAAAACGATATAGCCTAGGAATGTGGAATTTGGTACACACTTTGTTTATAGGCTCTAGAGAAGCACTAAGAAATTATTTTAAAATATTTTGCATTTAAGGGTTGAAACAACCCCTAAAACCATAAATATTGTTTGTATTATATCTCAAAAGCGATATGACCTAGGAACGTGGAATTTTTTACACATATTGTTCCAACTGGGAGAAAGTATGTGGCACCTTTTATTTTGTGTGTAGAATATGATAGAGCACATTATTTTTACTATGGTGATGGCAAAAGAAAGGTTGACGGTAGATAAATAAAGGGAAATAGGTGCGCTGGAGTCAAGCCTACGTAATAAGAATCAGCCTAGGAGTTAATTTTCGGTTTTTGGTTTTATATGACAATCATATCCCAAGATATCTGACCAATCTACTGTAATATTAGTGGTTTTGTTTAAAATGTTCGAGTCAAAATCAACAAAATAAAACAATTGTTATTATTTTCAGTGTATTATTGTATAAATATTGAGAAAGCCCAGTAGCGTAGCCATAGCCACCAAGTGTATTTATGGTGTGCTCAGAGGTTGGCACCCTTGTTTAAAGTTAATGTCGTAATGAAAGTCAACCCTGCGTGAAGGATACAATATTACGAAGGCATTAAATATTATAAAAACCTATAAATGTAGGCGATAACTACCCCTATGCCACTACATGCAATATGCGATTCTTTATAACTGAGAAGGAAAGTCAAGTTACATTTAGAACTAGATGTGTTCATTAAGAACACATTGCGAGCATTGTTTTTTTCTGTAGTCTGCTCATTGTTTACGGAAACACTTTTCAGTAAAAAATCGTATTTTTCTATTCGTAGTTTTTCCTTATAAATATTTTCTGATCCATACAGTTTATTCGGAATAACATTATTCAAATATATATTTTGCGTGCATCCAACAGTGTCTATAATTAAAATCCCCTAGCATCTGTACCATTCAGCCAACCCAATTTAGTCCAAGTAGCAAATAATATGCCTAGACCTTTTGTAATTACTAAATTGTTTTCGTAAATTTCAAATATTTTTACCTCTTTGTGTCCAAAATATATATGGGGTAAGTGTAATATATATATGTTACTATCGTCTCTAGGGTATTATTATTTGAAGTAAATCCTTTCTCCGAGTAGACTAAGCCAAGAGCATTCATAGTTTTATTGTCTGGCATGATCCCAAGGGATGTAATATATTTAGAGAAGGTAACCTACTACTGTAACTTTTTGCAACAAGGATTGTCTGAGGATAAGTATATGTTCCCAGAGGGACCGTAAACATTTATTGTGGGTCAAGGGAAATACTTTTATAGCTGGCACTGAAAAGCTACCTGCATTGTTTTATTACAAGGAAGAAAAATACAAAAATTGAGTTTGCTACTGCTGGAAGTCACTTATAATGTTTGGCTTCTTTATATGCTAAAATGTTAACATTTTCATAAAAGTTATAACCAAATAAATTTGGAGTTCAAAATCAATTTTAATAGAAAAATGTAACTTTTAAATACTATACTAGGTGATTAATACATGTGTGGCACCTGTTATATTTTTTTACAATTTTAATAAGTAGAGTAATTTTATTTTTCCAAAGTTGCCATTGACGTTTGAATTGCTTTAGGAACTTACAAACAACATTGCTATAATTGATCTAATACGACAGAGTAAAAAGTAACTATTTTACATAAACGAGTTATAATAAATATCAATTTGGACATAAACACTGAAATTATGAGATGCAAATTGAAACTTATATTCACTGCAAGCTGTTGAAGGCAACTAATGTTTTCCGAATTAATAGTTATTTTACATACATACAATTTAATTATATTTTAAATAAAGATATATAATATGGCGTATACGTATTTCTTGAATTCGCTTTGTCAAGTTTGATATGTCTCGCTGAGAACCAGAGAGAAATATTTTTGTTCAAATTGGAAAAAGGGTACTAACATTCCATCACATTTTTTTTTTTTAATTGATTCTTTTGCAAGAAAACCAAAACGAATCGTATAATTCAAGTTGTAGCCAAACCTCTTTTGTCTAAATTGTTTAACACATTTTAGATCTAAGGAGAGAAACATTTTTATAATTGGTAGGCTACTTTGTATTTTAAAAACTTATTTTTGTATTTTTAAACTATATAATTTGTTTTGTTGAGAATATGTATGTGCTACCTACCTCTAAGGGAATTTTAAAAAATATGCACCTATGTCCAAACAAATATAGCAGTTTCCGTCACTATTTTTTATTTTGCCTGATTTCATGTAATCTAAAACATCTGGAGAACCAACACGAATTTAGCGATTCGTCAAAAAAAGTTAACCATTCGATCTGGAATACACACACACTAGACTTACAAACACATTAAACTCAGTTTTATAATGTAAGGAAACTCACACAAAACTTATTGGAAAACCATAGTGTTTAACACAAAGTTGCTGTCACGGTAGGCATTAGACTTAACTAATAATAATATGAATATTTCATAAATACCTGTGTATCACCTTTGGTGCTGTTCACAGTCCTGTTAATGTCTCTATATTTAATATATAGTACACATGTACTCCTGTCTATTGCTATATTTATGTCCAGTTTCTAATAAATGTTCTGCGTACTTGGATTGGTTGTGTGCTCTGCTATTGGGGATGTGTTCCTTAAAACGTTGAATGATAGTCCTGTTTGTCCGATGTATTTTTTTTTTCAAACCACACAATACACGCCTCATCCAACCACCCACACAACCAAAAATGTCCGCTTAAAATTGCCTCATACATAGGGCCCTAAAGATACCAATGAAAAAAAACTGATTTTAATCAGGAAATTAAAATAATCAAACAGATTGCCACAGTTAACGGCTTAGACCATACACTAATAGACCGTATCATAACGAAGAAAAATAATAATAATAATAGACAAACAGTACAGGAAAAACCAAAGTATATAGGCATAAACTACCACGGAATATTATACAATGTTGCTCAAAGAATATTTAAAAAACAAGGATACAAACTAGCATTTAAAACTAATAATAACTTAAAAAAGGCACTTAAACCAAACTTTAAAACGGACTGCCCTTACAATGCGAGCGGCATCTACAAGTTAACTTGCGATGACTGCAATATGCACTACATCGGACAAACAGGACGATCATTCAAAACACATTTTAAGGAACACATCCCCAATAGCAGAGCACACAACCAATCCAAGTAAGAAGAACATTTATTAGAAACTGGACATAAATATAGCAATATACAAAAAACATGCACATTTTAAACACATGTTCCAAAGGACCGAATATGAACGTTTTAGAAGAATTTCATATTTATGCAGCTACTATTTCAAACCCAAACAGCCTATTAAACGAAAAAAACACTTTTCAATCCAACAGTTGACATTGTTATCAGAGGTGACTAGCACTAAACCAATACGATCCCTACCACGTAATAACAACGCAATCAATGCCGGTGCAGTGATAGACAGGAGTACATGTGGAAGCTTATAGTAATATATAAATGTAATTGTTGAATTTTTAGAAACGTGCGTTGGGATTTATGTAAATTAAATTAACACTTGTTTTGTTTTCTTTAAATTGTGTTGTGTAATGTTTGTTGTGTAAGAACCTAACGTAATATTTTGACGTGCATTAAAATAATGCTAATTATTGTTTTATGGATTTTTTAAAAGTGACTTGAAAATGCCTGATCTAAAGGCGAAACGTACGCTGTCTTATTAAGTATAGATACATTAACAGGATTGTGAGCAGCACCAAAAGTGATACACAGGTATTTATAAAATATGTATACCCAGTCCAGTAAGGCAAACAAACAAAAAGTAAATAATAATATGAAACAATGTTCCATAAGTGGCTTCTGATCCTAACTGTCTACATACAAAAATTAAAAGGTAAGCGCCAAAAGGTAATAATCAACTTAAATCAACTAATAAATCCTTTTAGATAGAAAAATAATAGTTCTTTGTTTTTGTTTAAATTAACATTCACAGCGACTGACTCCTCTATTTGGTTAGTTAACACTAATTTACGTATTAACAAAACTAACCTACTTTCTTTATTTTCAAAAATCTGTTTGTGATTGAACCAAGTCTGTATCTTTATTTGTAGGTTATGTTGTGCGTACACAATTTAAAATAATAAGTCGCGTACTTTTGTATTGTATTATTTTTGTAATTAATGTATGTTTAGTGTCGTATTATTGCCTTTTATTTTTATTCTAAGATATAGTAAATTGTTCGTATACCTATTTAAAATATGTGTTTTAAAAACACCATGTTTTAAGTAATTGCGTTATTTAGTAATTCGTTTGGTTTCATATATTGCGAATGTGAAAGATTTAATGTGTGTTGTATATTAAAAAACTAAATTAACATTGAACTCCATTTTATTAAGCCTATTATAATGGCTTATAGTTCAAAAGGCAAGTAGTAGGTACTCGGCGAATTTTTAAATTTGTGTGAAATTCCTCACTCACTGAGATCACGAAAGTGAAATTATTTTATTATTTCATCCTGAAAGTCCAAGCATTTTTTTAAAATCTTAGAGTACGTCATTCCTTCTCGTTTATGTTTGAAGTTCCGAAACTAGCTTGTTTAACAGCTTTCCCTACCCAACTAATAGCAGTACTTGTCTAATTTATTATATCTTTTAAAACTATTAACCTAAGTTTAATGTGCCAATAAGAAGACGATGCCAGGCTAAACAACTTCATTTTGAATATGGATCTGATGATGACGGCATAGCCGTTGAAACCATCTGAAAAATAATTTGGATTGAATGATGGAGTATATACAAGGTAATTAACCTAATACATATTATTCATTTATAACATGTGTCATTAAGGGCCTTCTGACGATAAAATGACAAATAATTTCATCCTCAAAAAAATAATTGCACAATGAACAAGTGAAATTACTTTCCTTTGATCAAGGTCGAGTTTATGTCGAACAGTTCCGTCACAGCTTGAATTATCCTTTATATAGAGTTTATTATAGAGTCAATGAGAGTTAACAGCTATTGTTTATGTCGAACAGTTCCGTCATAGTTTGAATTATCCTGGATTTAGAGTTTATTTTAGAGTCAATGATAGATTAAAGAATATTACACGTCAACTGATCCAGTATCTATTTTAGG
>JAGFPH010012752.1:5648-16749 GCA_018207615.1 Philaenus spumarius | reverse complement strand
GAGTTAAATAATTACTAGCCACACAATTTTTAGTAAATTCTTCAAAATTTATTGAATTTTTCAGACTATGGTTTCACTAGCGATGGCATTGGCAAGGCAGCTTTACACAGACTAATGAAAATATAGAAAACAGGATACATTTTACAACAGTTTCTTTTCTGACAAACAAAAGTAAAGGGAGGGGTGTAGATGGGCGTGGTAGGCCTAGGGAAGACGATGGTTTCAGCAAGGCTGAGTGTCTGCCTGATCATTTAGTACAAGTTTGGAGTTTTACAATATAATCTGTTAATCTCTAACATTTCCAAATAATTTAATTTCAATAAACTGAACTATATAGGATGGAGCGACTGCATGCATAATTATTTTTCGGAATTACAGTGTCTAACGGAATACATTAGAATATTGTATATAATATGCTAGGATCACGTTATATTTTTTGTGTATATATTTCGTCTCCATTACACGAGTAAATGCAAATACATTAATTGTACTAGGTAACGGTAGGCCAACAAAACAAAACGACTCCAGTATTATGGTTGGTGCAATCGATGATATAAAATGTCATCGTATATTAATGTCATCAAAAATCGTATATTAATGATTGTAGATTTTTTGTAACAAAAGCGATTAATTTTCATTTTGCGTTTTAATACATTTTTTAAAATATAGTGTAAGCATAAGAAGTTTCCTTAAAGCTAGAATAAACTTTAATTATCAATATTTGTGCTATTTTATAAAATAACCAATTCCGTCAAATATACCACTCTACAGATTGTTGTTGTGGTTTTCTTGCTAAATTTTGTTTTCAGAAATAATCGGGGTTCATTTATTTTATTCGCCCTTTCTCTTCTACTTGATACATTGTAACATCGATTTCACCGGGCTATTCTATAGGTGAAAATATAAAAGATGTTTCAATAAAAAAGTTCGGAAATGAATAGTTTTCAAATTATCCGCATTTTGTATTTTTACTAAATACTTAATACCTTTGAAAATAGAAAAGATAATGCGCTCAAATTTGTTGTAGATATTAGTTGTTTACTCTTTTACCCTTCTAAAATAAACCAGATCTTTCTTTTGTATATTTTTTTAAATGGCGGCTATTTACAATTTTTAAAGTAAAATATCTCTAAAACGGGTAACTTTGCAAAAATATTTTAGGAAATAAAAAAAGTTATATTTTTAATCACGAAAACTACGGATTTTCTATTTTTTTCTTGACAACTGATCTTTCAGCCTTGGAGAATTTCCCACTCAATGAGCGTTTGGATTCATGATTCATGTTGGTAATACCTACCAAGCAAAACTGATTCTGTACAAAGTTAGCGTTTTAGAGATATTTGGTATCAAACAATAAATTGTAATGGTAGCTATTTTAAAAATATACTATAGAACGTTCTGGTTTTTGTAAAAGGGTAATAGGCTACGAAATCAATATGTACATCAAATTTGAGCTCAATATCTTTTCTACTTTCAAAAATCTCAAGTGTTTAGTAACAAAAATAAAATGCGGATAATTTTTAAACTATGCATTTCTAGACCTATGCCTATCAAACCCTTTTTTCTTATATTCACTTATAGAATAACCTGGTGAAATCGATGTTACAATGTATCAAGTAGTGACAATATTTTCTATACACCTGTATTGGGTCCAGTACACACTTTACCATAGAGAGTGGCACACAAGATGCCTAAATAATTAATGTGTTATATTAGTGACTTTATCGTTAACGTGAAAAATAAAAAATAAACAAAAATGGGTTTTAACTGTCTCAATGGAAACTATGTAAATAAAATATTGCCACCATAAGCGGTTTGATAAATAAACGAATAATAAAAAGTTATTTATTATATTAAAGGTTATAGTAAAAGGTGGTTTAATCTTTTTTTTCTTTTTTTTTTTGTGATGGCAGATGTTGACGTGAGGGATGTTGAACAGTACAAGTGCCGCTTACCTATACTTCCTCGTAATGTAAAGGAACTATTCTGTTTTGAAGAACAGTGGCTTGCAATGAAGCAACTTGGGGTGGTACTATGTCTTCCGATCATGAATATCTAGATTTTTTTCAGATATACTTTTTTAACCTCATTTTCTGTTATTTATTTTTTTCAATAAGGCTAACAAAAAAACAAAAAATAAAACAAAAACAAAATGGCAATGTTAGGGGTAGAAATATCAATGATTATAACAAGGGTTCACAAATTAAGCTACACTAAAGCCCCGGTTTCTAAGACCACGTCGAGCGTCCGGCGCGATTGTTGAACGTGATGACCACGTCAACGCTAGAACAGAGTGAATGCAAGAGCATTGGCGTGGTTTCTTAGACCACGTCCGGCTGCCGACGTCGCGTCAGCTTTTCGAAGGTCCGGCGTGATATCTCGGCGTGATACGCTCTGGATAGGTCAGTCTATTCCGGCGTGGTTTCACGGCGTGGTTTCACTGCGCAATATACTGCTTTTAATTTCTTTAAGCAACTTGTTTTTGTAATTGCTGTGAAATATTTAGCTGTATTAACTTATTATTTTATTGTGTATTACTAAACATTATGGAGTCTAAGGTTTTCACGAGTGAATTGGATGATAAGTTGATAGATCTGGTTCAAAATAATCCAGTTCTCTACGATTTTTCCTGAAAAAGAAACTAAAAAGATGCCATGGGAAAAAACAATAATTGGAAACAAATTTCCGAGGAACTTGGGAGAGAAAGTCTGTTTTTAACTGTATTGTTTAAACTGTGAACTAACAAAAATAAAATATTAAGCCTTACCTAAAAAAACAAAGATGAAACATCGTGATGCACAGCAATGGTACGCAATGGTACATACTACATAGTGCAGCCAAAGGGAAACATAATTTTTCATTGTTTCTTGTGTAGAACAAATTAAAAGTTTTTACTTTATTATTAAATGAGATACTTCAAAAATAAATTACATACATTTTTAAAGGAAGTTTACAGATTTTAAATTAAAACATTTTTTTTACATCTTCGTTAAAAAAAAGTTTATAGCTTTGGGATGCCATATTTGTTAAAGATATTATAAACATTCCCTTAACTATGTAAAATGTCAATTGGAAGTCTGAAAATCTTCGGTATCCCTTCACAAAACAAACTATTCTAATGGTACCATTTTTAAAGTTTTCCTTGTAGCTATTTCTCAATTGTTGTAAAAGAAAAAAACGTTCAATTACTACTCGATGTTGGTATCTTTGAAAAGCACATTAGTTTAATGATAAATGTAATAGACTCAAACAAAAATATACAGTGATGCAAAATTAATTTAATGATAAGAACGCTTGCAATACAAAGGGTTCAATTTAACAAAAATAATTATTGTTAAAGGTTTGATAAAAATGTTTGTCTGATCACTTTCGAAAAAGAAAAATTTTTTGATCACGTACTTGACGATTTAGTCACTTTTCTGAATGGCATTCAGCCGCCAATTCACAGAAATCTTTTCACTGCAAAAGAAGTCTTCAAACTTTTCTCGTACGTAGTAAGCCAAACGTGTTCCTTTTCTTCCTGTTGTTAGCTCTCTTATAGGTATCAAATTTTCTGTAGGTAGAGGAAGTTTATCTTCGTCTTGGTGGAACAACGAATTTTTGCCACTCTAAATAAATTGTGGAAAACATCCGCAGCAAGAATCAGGTTGTCAACAGTTTTATGAGTGATAGCAATTTGTGTAAAAAATACTGTAAAGTACTGGGATAGGATCCCAAGTACATTTTCACTGTACCGCCATGCTCGACAATGTCTGTAGATGAATACAAACCATACACCTTAACCTAAAAATTACATATTTTTCAGAGGCAAGTTCCAAGCTATAAACAGAACTAAGTTTTACTATGAGTGTAGGCCTATGTGCGTTTAAACACTTTTTCTAATGGAATTGAGCTGCCAATCCACTGAACAATTTTCATTGCAAAAGAAGTCTTTAAACTTGTCTCTTACACTATAAGCTAACTGAGTTGCTTTCCTGCCAGTTGTAGCAACATCATAATTCTGACACTCGCAACTATATCTGAGGTCTAGTTGCTTTCACAGAGCAAGAAATAGATTCGCGCTGTCAAATACGAGCTTTTTACAAACCAGTATCGCGTTGAATCACGGCGTGATGTAAGTAACGCCGGCTTCACCGACATGCCGCTCTTGAACATCACGGCGTAGTTATCACGGCGTGGTTATCGCAGCGTGGTCTTACAAACCGAGGCTTAATGTTCACACATATACTAAGGTTGATTGTATTTTATTATCAAGTGGTTCAGTGGTAGATTATTCTCTTTTTACAATCTCTCCTAACCAAACTACAATAAATAACTAACTTCTATTAACACTGATCAACTTATCTTTATTATTCTAACTAATGAATTTGGTAATGCTACCCCAAGACGAAACACCCAAAGAAATAGCTATGTTTGTAATGCTGGCTCGAATGAGCTTCTACTTTAATTTTTAAATAAAAGAAACTTAAACACTTTTATGATGAATATTTGAAAATCTGTTCACCTACCTAGCTCTCTAACTGGAGTTCTCGTAGCGCAAAAATGATGCTTCCCGACCAGCAGCGTCTTCTCGTCTTCACTCGAAAACTCACTCTGTCCCACAGAATCTCCGCCCGGCGCACAAAAATACTGACCTCAATCTAGGTCAGTATGACCCTTTTATAGTTTTGTCAGATTGTTTCTTTGTAAGTGTGCTTTACTCGAGTCAGCTATTTCACAACACTTTGCATTATTGCTCAATGCTCCACTTTCTGTGTCTCCGTCTTGGGCTAGTAAATTTTAAACTATACTAAACTTAATTTTTTTATTATATTTATCTAAATCTTATACCTACCCTCTAATCTTAATAACACCCCTTCCAGAAAAATGTCGTTCCCGACATTTGCTATAGTTCGGGAAAATCCCTCGGGGGTGTCCTCATTGCTACTACCCTATTTAATATATTTATTCTTATTCCTAGGTGAATAATGATTAAAGTTAATATAGCTGTCCAAGCGCCTAATACTAAATGTTCTAACGAGGTTGTGTCCACCACGTCCGACTATGATTTGGGAAGGGTTACAGGATAGAAGGCATCCGCTTCGATGTGGTTGTGGACAAACAGTGCTGGGGTGGATATGGTCCAGTTATTGTCGAGGATGTGGGATATGTGGACAAACTTAGGTCGTTCCTGGGAAGTGAAGGATTTCAGTTCCAGGGATGTAAGTGTGGTCCAGGAAATGGGCAGGATATGGTGTACCGCGGGTTTCATGGTTGTCCTCCTGTCGCATGGAAACTGCTCGCTGATCAGGATGTTCTGTCCCTCTCTAAAAAAGCAATGACAGGGTATAGACACCTCTACGGTACCTGGGATTCCTAGGGATGCATTTAAGCTGTGGATCTCATTAACACCTAACACTGACAAAACAGATCTCTAATCAGAATTGTCTACGGCCAGCTTCACCAAATCCACCAGCTTTTCACAATACTTAATTAGATTTATCTGTCAAGTCCACACTATCTACAAAAACAAAACACTACCACTAAAACACCACCTATCTGCAAAACTATCAAAACAAATTATCATTTATATCCTACACAATAAAACACATAAAATACACTTAATCCAAACACATGAAACACACTGAAACTACAAAATCCTTTCACGCCAACCTGTAATACAAAATACAAAATATCCTATTCAAAAGTATACTAAAAATATTAAGTAAAATATTTACGATCAAAATCAAAATCTCTCACACAAAAGAGTCTCAAAGAATTTTATTTTTAGGTAACAACACAATCTCCCCAAAATATGAAATAAAAACACTCAAAATGTACCTAATTTCAAAACATAAAATATGCTCAAACCAATACACTACTCATTATATTCACGCAAACCTATAGACCTAACACAAAATCAATGCCTGCTTTCAAAGCAACATTTAATTCAAATAAAGGTCTATACAAAAGTCCCTCTCACACAAAATACCATAAAAACAAACGCAATCTTCACTCTAAAATAAAAAAAAACTCCTAATGCGGTACAATTATAATTTAGGTAAAGACCTAAAAATCGGCGCCTCTACCATTTATTACGAAGGGGCTTTTCGCTATTTAGTACGGAGTGGCTACTCGCTTGGCTCTAACCTTAAGTGAGAGGGTACAAATATATATCATACATATAAAGATACATAAACATATATATTTTATTCTGAAGATCTACTATATTACATTTGATTCTACGTTGTGTGAAAACTAAAATCAACATTAGTCTAAATCATTTACTTCACACTACGGGCAAAACTGAGTACAAAATTTCTACTCCCCAAATATGAATTCTTTTAAATATAAATATAACACTCCCAATAGATTAACCCACAGAAACTGATTCTATATCCAGAATTTACATAAAACAACTATCCCTTTAATTCACAAACTGTGTCCTCACCTTTACTCTGTCCTGGTGGCTCTCCTTGACGCCCACCCTGGTGTCTACACCCCGAAGCCTCCGGTCTCCCAAGACCTCTCTTCCACCCAAGAACCTTTCCAAAAAGACCTCCCATCTAATGTGTCCTTCGTATTTAAAACTTCTGTTCCCCCTCTCAGTTTTACCAATCTCTTTCTTACACTGATGTTAGCCTACTTAAAAATGCAACTCAATGCGATTTACATCATTCCTAATTACTTAACTATCTATTCTATTTTACAGTAATATTACATAATGTTGCTGGCTAATACAATTCTGCTATTTTTAAACAATTATCAACATTGTTTCTGTGTATGTAACAAAATTATCTAACAACTCATTATATTTCGTAACAGCAGTATTTCTTTTTATTTAGCGTTTTCCGGTACAATGATTCGTACTTAATGTGACACGACAGTTACCCTCGTCCTTTTTAATTTTCAAGTTCGGAACCTGACACTTTTCTAAAATCACTGGTACCCTGCAAACTAACAGGAAACTAGATGAAAACTGCACTTACAAACACGACAACAAAACTTTAAAACGATCATAACATAATATAGTCTGAGTTGTGATAGACAGGGAATTGGCTACTTTTCATGCCTGAACCTATCTCCTGAGTGTTTGCAGTTGACTACCCTTTAATTGTCCATTAAGGGTCTGATGTAGTGGCGGCCATCTTGGATTTTTATCCCGTAAGAGCAATGTTAAATTTCAAACCATTTATTTCGTTTACTTTTATCATAACATTGTTTGCAAGGTCTCATTTTAAGCACAGTCACAATAAGCATCCGTCTTGCAATTTAAATTTCTTTAAATGCTTTTGATTTGCTACGTAATTGACATTTTGTAAGTACAAAGTTTGAATTTTTTCCCTAACACAATAAAAAATTAATAATAAAAAATAATTTGTAAGCCGGATCCAAAATTTTATAAAGAATATTCAGTTTTTTTTCAACACTAAATTACAAAAGATAGATTTATAAAATGTTTTGAAATGAGGCAATTCCAAAGCGTTCAGCTGCAAGAAATCGCACTGTTTAGATAGGGATACAGTGAGAAGCGGTTGCGTTTCCGGTTGCTTTCTCGTTCACTGGAGCAGACCCTTAAAGGATATCCTAGCGAGTATATGGTAATCATTATACATATCAATAATCAAAACCTTGTACTTCTACCTTTTACTTGAAACCAAAACCTTATACCCTTTACTTGCGAGGATTTCCTTCAGTTTTATTCATACGGCCTAGTGAGTCGCATGTGTCACGAACCCTTCCAGCACGGCCGCCACTGGTACGATTTTTGTTCGGTCGCTACTGACGCGTTCGGCAATGCCACGTAACCCTTATTTCTCCTGTTATTTTATTATGTCATCCTTGCCGAATAAATTAACAAGATATAACCTGGAAAAGTAGTATATACAAATACTTATGATTTATTTAAAATTAGAAAATTCTTGACAATAAAGCGGTTTATTTTTTTCAAATACCCCTTTTTACCAAGAAATCTCAATTAATATTTAACCCAATTACCTCTTTCTAAGTAAATAGTAGCCAATTTATAAGGAACAATTCTCATCAAATAATACAAAACAACGTTTGCATAACTTTACTAAATCAGAAACCTCCAACAAAACGGTTTTGTTGGATGTTTTAAGTTCCTGACCGACATTGTTGAATTTAAAACTGCATTTCTAACTTGCAATTTAACTTTGAACCAATTGAAATGACGGCAAACAACACTAAAACTATGGCAATGCAACTGAAAGCATCAATGGATTCTTCTTCTTCCTCTTTAACTTGAACTAAATATTGAAAAAGCAATCAAGTAACCATTAGTCCCTAGTGTATGGTGTTGACATTTGGATTTAGTTTATGAATGGTGGTTTCATTCTTACGTCATTACTGGTTTTATGGGCAGTATAATCTAGTTTTTCATCACTATTTTCACACTAATTATTTATTTACAGTGACAACCATTTGCAAAAACTTCTTTTTTAAAGAGCATACCGTGTTGAAATGAGTTACATTTGCCAATATTTCTGTCAAGTAAATATGAACTTCTAAAAGGGCGAGTGTACGTCCTACGTCCGTGAGTAACAATGAAATATAACAGCTGATTTCACCCATCATATGTATAGATAAAATCATATAGGATGGCGCGTAGGGCGGGTAGTGCGAGTGAGACAGAGTACCTATCCCACCACACTTCCCCTCCTAAGTTTAGGCGGGGCATTGTACAGTCAACCCTAGTTATGTTGGCTTAAAGTATTTACTTTTTTATATCGAGACATTTTAAATAAAACATGTACTAAACACGCTTAAAATACGATTTAAATTAAATGCAATTTTATAACTTATAAAGTAGTTTATTATAAATTTACTATAGATATAAGTAAATAGAAAAATAGCATATATTTACATTACATTAAATAATTTACTGTCCAACTCTTCAAGTAGTTTCTTATGAATTTAGTATAGATATAAAAAAAAAAACAATATATTTACATTACATTAAATTATTAACTGTCCCGGTCTTCAATTCAGCTAATTATTATAAATTAACTATAGATATAAGAAATAGAAAAAACAATATGTTTACATTAGGCTATTACCTGATAATATTGGTTGCGCTTATTTGCAAGCGATTTGTGGACAAACCAAACATCTGACTGAAAAATGTTTGAAATAAAATATGTAGATCATCTAATTTTCTACAACTTTGCCGATGGAAGTTTCTTTCTACCGTAAAAATAAAAATGTTTACACTTTACTACTTTTTCATGTCCCGATTTAAAAAATCGAAGTATTTGTTATTGTATAAATTCCGAAAATTTACTAAACTGGAAGATATTTATACTGTTAGTTGCAACATATCACGCAGATTAAAAATATAAAAAAATTGTCCTATTTAAATAATCCTAGTACTGTGCAGAAGCTTGTAATTGAAAGCGCGTCCAGTACTAAAAATTTCTCGGCGGCCCTCTAATCGATGGATTTGACACAGACAGTATTTTTCTTACAAAACGACATGGTGTTGGAGGGAGAAGGGTATTACTGCTTCTGCGCAAACCACGCGCCATCCTAAATGGTATTACCTATAATAGTTAAACAAAAACTAGCGTAGATTGTACTTTAAGATTATGTTTTTAACTTCAATCAATACTATAAAGTCTTGTGAAGTTTATTAAAAAAAATTGTTATAGAACTAATGTAGAAAATATTATAAGATTTTTTTCTTTGAGGTTATAAAGTTAATATAAATTCAACCTTTTGTCATAAATATATTCATTTAGGGGAGACCGGGGAAATGGCAATCACCCGGGTAATGCCGAACATCACATTTTTTGCTTGTTGTGTTTGAATATAGAGCCTGTATGGTGCTGCTACCTACTACGTAGGGAGGTCAAATTACCACGCTTGGAAGGTTTATATTTACTTTATTTATTCAGGGATACTAGAATCAACACTCATTTTAGTATATCTAGTCTATGTTGTGATGTTTAAGAAGTGTTATTTAATGTTTAATATGCCATGAAAAAGAACATGGCGACAAATGGGGTAATCACGAACTAACTGTTCGCCATTACCCCGGACAATGTTCGTCATTTCCCCACATGTATTATTATGGAAATTTTGTAATCTACAACTACTTCTGTAAGGACAATGGTGTGGTCTTGTTGTTAATACCACCACACCCGTCTCATATTCTACAACTTTTGAAGATTATGTTCTATCGCCCTCTGAATCGTTTTTAATCAAGAGTGTGATATCTTCATGCGGGAAAACGAGATTCATCGTTTCAGATGTCCCTACTATATTCAAAAAAGTTTACACCAAGGTAGCAAACAAGGAAAAAGGAATAAATGGTTTCAAAACAACAGGATCTAATCACTTAATCCAGGAATTTTTAGTGAGGATGACTTCTTTGTTGCAGATGTTAGAGCTATTATGAAATGTAGGAGGGCAAACTAAAGAATTACAACCGGAATTAGAACAGATTATCTCAACCTCAATAGCAGTTAATAAAAACGAGACGATTTCTATATTTCTGTTGCAGAGTTTTCACCAACATACTGTTAATACTTACCAACATTTTTGGTTGAAATTAAAAGCAAAAATTAAAATCAAATTGAATATTTGAAAATTTTTACTATTAAATGTGTTAAAAATATTATTTTTAACACTTTTGTTTTTACATGGGTTTTACATATGGAGTAATAGCGAACACTATGTATGTATTATTATTTTTTTCCCGCTTACACACTTCCTCAGCAAGGGATATTTAATTAAATTACAAGTGAAAAAAACATAGAGCAAGACCGGGAGTTGAACCAGGGACCTTCAGGTTTCCGTCCTGATGCTCTACCGTCTGAGCTACCCTGATATCTACCGATATTGGTCGATGTTATCTCACTTGTACGGGTTTAACTGCAATTATTGAATTAACAGATTGACTACCTCGTGTATACGACATTGAAGACAATCTCAAAATTCTTATTTTGCAGGTTACAGTGGTGTTATTATTATTAATTTTTTTTCCGCTTACACACTTCCTCAGCAAGGGATATTTAATTAAATTACAAGTGAAAAACATAGACCAAGACCCCGAGTTGAACCCGGGACCTTCAGGTTTCCGTCCTGATGCTCTACCGTC
>JAGFPH010012751.1:5648-16749 GCA_018207615.1 Philaenus spumarius | reverse complement strand
GAGTTAAATAATTACTAGCCACACAATTTTTAGTAAATTCTTCAAAATTTATTGAATTTTTCAGACTATGGTTTCACTAGCGATGGCATTGGCAAGGCAGCTTTACACAGACTAATGAAAATATAGAAAACAGGATACATTTTACAACAGTTTCTTTTCTGACAAACAAAAGTAAAGGGAGGGGTGTAGATGGGCGTGGTAGGCCTAGGGAAGACGATGGTTTCAGCAAGGCTGAGTGTCTGCCTGATCATTTAGTACAAGTTTGGAGTTTTACAATATAATCTGTTAATCTCTAACATTTCCAAATAATTTAATTTCAATAAACTGAACTATATAGGATGGAGCGACTGCATGCATAATTATTTTTCGGAATTACAGTGTCTAACGGAATACATTAGAATATTGTATATAATATGCTAGGATCACGTTATATTTTTTGTGTATATATTTCGTCTCCATTACACGAGTAAATGCAAATACATTAATTGTACTAGGTAACGGTAGGCCAACAAAACAAAACGACTCCAGTATTATGGTTGGTGCAATCGATGATATAAAATGTCATCGTATATTAATGTCATCAAAAATCGTATATTAATGATTGTAGATTTTTTGTAACAAAAGCGATTAATTTTCATTTTGCGTTTTAATACATTTTTTAAAATATAGTGTAAGCATAAGAAGTTTCCTTAAAGCTAGAATAAACTTTAATTATCAATATTTGTGCTATTTTATAAAATAACCAATTCCGTCAAATATACCACTCTACAGATTGTTGTTGTGGTTTTCTTGCTAAATTTTGTTTTCAGAAATAATCGGGGTTCATTTATTTTATTCGCCCTTTCTCTTCTACTTGATACATTGTAACATCGATTTCACCGGGCTATTCTATAGGTGAAAATATAAAAGATGTTTCAATAAAAAAGTTCGGAAATGAATAGTTTTCAAATTATCCGCATTTTGTATTTTTACTAAATACTTAATACCTTTGAAAATAGAAAAGATAATGCGCTCAAATTTGTTGTAGATATTAGTTGTTTACTCTTTTACCCTTCTAAAATAAACCAGATCTTTCTTTTGTATATTTTTTTAAATGGCGGCTATTTACAATTTTTAAAGTAAAATATCTCTAAAACGGGTAACTTTGCAAAAATATTTTAGGAAATAAAAAAAGTTATATTTTTAATCACGAAAACTACGGATTTTCTATTTTTTTCTTGACAACTGATCTTTCAGCCTTGGAGAATTTCCCACTCAATGAGCGTTTGGATTCATGATTCATGTTGGTAATACCTACCAAGCAAAACTGATTCTGTACAAAGTTAGCGTTTTAGAGATATTTGGTATCAAACAATAAATTGTAATGGTAGCTATTTTAAAAATATACTATAGAACGTTCTGGTTTTTGTAAAAGGGTAATAGGCTACGAAATCAATATGTACATCAAATTTGAGCTCAATATCTTTTCTACTTTCAAAAATCTCAAGTGTTTAGTAACAAAAATAAAATGCGGATAATTTTTAAACTATGCATTTCTAGACCTATGCCTATCAAACCCTTTTTTCTTATATTCACTTATAGAATAACCTGGTGAAATCGATGTTACAATGTATCAAGTAGTGACAATATTTTCTATACACCTGTATTGGGTCCAGTACACACTTTACCATAGAGAGTGGCACACAAGATGCCTAAATAATTAATGTGTTATATTAGTGACTTTATCGTTAACGTGAAAAATAAAAAATAAACAAAAATGGGTTTTAACTGTCTCAATGGAAACTATGTAAATAAAATATTGCCACCATAAGCGGTTTGATAAATAAACGAATAATAAAAAGTTATTTATTATATTAAAGGTTATAGTAAAAGGTGGTTTAATCTTTTTTTTCTTTTTTTTTTTGTGATGGCAGATGTTGACGTGAGGGATGTTGAACAGTACAAGTGCCGCTTACCTATACTTCCTCGTAATGTAAAGGAACTATTCTGTTTTGAAGAACAGTGGCTTGCAATGAAGCAACTTGGGGTGGTACTATGTCTTCCGATCATGAATATCTAGATTTTTTTCAGATATACTTTTTTAACCTCATTTTCTGTTATTTATTTTTTTCAATAAGGCTAACAAAAAAACAAAAAATAAAACAAAAACAAAATGGCAATGTTAGGGGTAGAAATATCAATGATTATAACAAGGGTTCACAAATTAAGCTACACTAAAGCCCCGGTTTCTAAGACCACGTCGAGCGTCCGGCGCGATTGTTGAACGTGATGACCACGTCAACGCTAGAACAGAGTGAATGCAAGAGCATTGGCGTGGTTTCTTAGACCACGTCCGGCTGCCGACGTCGCGTCAGCTTTTCGAAGGTCCGGCGTGATATCTCGGCGTGATACGCTCTGGATAGGTCAGTCTATTCCGGCGTGGTTTCACGGCGTGGTTTCACTGCGCAATATACTGCTTTTAATTTCTTTAAGCAACTTGTTTTTGTAATTGCTGTGAAATATTTAGCTGTATTAACTTATTATTTTATTGTGTATTACTAAACATTATGGAGTCTAAGGTTTTCACGAGTGAATTGGATGATAAGTTGATAGATCTGGTTCAAAATAATCCAGTTCTCTACGATTTTTCCTGAAAAAGAAACTAAAAAGATGCCATGGGAAAAAACAATAATTGGAAACAAATTTCCGAGGAACTTGGGAGAGAAAGTCTGTTTTTAACTGTATTGTTTAAACTGTGAACTAACAAAAATAAAATATTAAGCCTTACCTAAAAAAACAAAGATGAAACATCGTGATGCACAGCAATGGTACGCAATGGTACATACTACATAGTGCAGCCAAAGGGAAACATAATTTTTCATTGTTTCTTGTGTAGAACAAATTAAAAGTTTTTACTTTATTATTAAATGAGATACTTCAAAAATAAATTACATACATTTTTAAAGGAAGTTTACAGATTTTAAATTAAAACATTTTTTTTACATCTTCGTTAAAAAAAAGTTTATAGCTTTGGGATGCCATATTTGTTAAAGATATTATAAACATTCCCTTAACTATGTAAAATGTCAATTGGAAGTCTGAAAATCTTCGGTATCCCTTCACAAAACAAACTATTCTAATGGTACCATTTTTAAAGTTTTCCTTGTAGCTATTTCTCAATTGTTGTAAAAGAAAAAAACGTTCAATTACTACTCGATGTTGGTATCTTTGAAAAGCACATTAGTTTAATGATAAATGTAATAGACTCAAACAAAAATATACAGTGATGCAAAATTAATTTAATGATAAGAACGCTTGCAATACAAAGGGTTCAATTTAACAAAAATAATTATTGTTAAAGGTTTGATAAAAATGTTTGTCTGATCACTTTCGAAAAAGAAAAATTTTTTGATCACGTACTTGACGATTTAGTCACTTTTCTGAATGGCATTCAGCCGCCAATTCACAGAAATCTTTTCACTGCAAAAGAAGTCTTCAAACTTTTCTCGTACGTAGTAAGCCAAACGTGTTCCTTTTCTTCCTGTTGTTAGCTCTCTTATAGGTATCAAATTTTCTGTAGGTAGAGGAAGTTTATCTTCGTCTTGGTGGAACAACGAATTTTTGCCACTCTAAATAAATTGTGGAAAACATCCGCAGCAAGAATCAGGTTGTCAACAGTTTTATGAGTGATAGCAATTTGTGTAAAAAATACTGTAAAGTACTGGGATAGGATCCCAAGTACATTTTCACTGTACCGCCATGCTCGACAATGTCTGTAGATGAATACAAACCATACACCTTAACCTAAAAATTACATATTTTTCAGAGGCAAGTTCCAAGCTATAAACAGAACTAAGTTTTACTATGAGTGTAGGCCTATGTGCGTTTAAACACTTTTTCTAATGGAATTGAGCTGCCAATCCACTGAACAATTTTCATTGCAAAAGAAGTCTTTAAACTTGTCTCTTACACTATAAGCTAACTGAGTTGCTTTCCTGCCAGTTGTAGCAACATCATAATTCTGACACTCGCAACTATATCTGAGGTCTAGTTGCTTTCACAGAGCAAGAAATAGATTCGCGCTGTCAAATACGAGCTTTTTACAAACCAGTATCGCGTTGAATCACGGCGTGATGTAAGTAACGCCGGCTTCACCGACATGCCGCTCTTGAACATCACGGCGTAGTTATCACGGCGTGGTTATCGCAGCGTGGTCTTACAAACCGAGGCTTAATGTTCACACATATACTAAGGTTGATTGTATTTTATTATCAAGTGGTTCAGTGGTAGATTATTCTCTTTTTACAATCTCTCCTAACCAAACTACAATAAATAACTAACTTCTATTAACACTGATCAACTTATCTTTATTATTCTAACTAATGAATTTGGTAATGCTACCCCAAGACGAAACACCCAAAGAAATAGCTATGTTTGTAATGCTGGCTCGAATGAGCTTCTACTTTAATTTTTAAATAAAAGAAACTTAAACACTTTTATGATGAATATTTGAAAATCTGTTCACCTACCTAGCTCTCTAACTGGAGTTCTCGTAGCGCAAAAATGATGCTTCCCGACCAGCAGCGTCTTCTCGTCTTCACTCGAAAACTCACTCTGTCCCACAGAATCTCCGCCCGGCGCACAAAAATACTGACCTCAATCTAGGTCAGTATGACCCTTTTATAGTTTTGTCAGATTGTTTCTTTGTAAGTGTGCTTTACTCGAGTCAGCTATTTCACAACACTTTGCATTATTGCTCAATGCTCCACTTTCTGTGTCTCCGTCTTGGGCTAGTAAATTTTAAACTATACTAAACTTAATTTTTTTATTATATTTATCTAAATCTTATACCTACCCTCTAATCTTAATAACACCCCTTCCAGAAAAATGTCGTTCCCGACATTTGCTATAGTTCGGGAAAATCCCTCGGGGGTGTCCTCATTGCTACTACCCTATTTAATATATTTATTCTTATTCCTAGGTGAATAATGATTAAAGTTAATATAGCTGTCCAAGCGCCTAATACTAAATGTTCTAACGAGGTTGTGTCCACCACGTCCGACTATGATTTGGGAAGGGTTACAGGATAGAAGGCATCCGCTTCGATGTGGTTGTGGACAAACAGTGCTGGGGTGGATATGGTCCAGTTATTGTCGAGGATGTGGGATATGTGGACAAACTTAGGTCGTTCCTGGGAAGTGAAGGATTTCAGTTCCAGGGATGTAAGTGTGGTCCAGGAAATGGGCAGGATATGGTGTACCGCGGGTTTCATGGTTGTCCTCCTGTCGCATGGAAACTGCTCGCTGATCAGGATGTTCTGTCCCTCTCTAAAAAAGCAATGACAGGGTATAGACACCTCTACGGTACCTGGGATTCCTAGGGATGCATTTAAGCTGTGGATCTCATTAACACCTAACACTGACAAAACAGATCTCTAATCAGAATTGTCTACGGCCAGCTTCACCAAATCCACCAGCTTTTCACAATACTTAATTAGATTTATCTGTCAAGTCCACACTATCTACAAAAACAAAACACTACCACTAAAACACCACCTATCTGCAAAACTATCAAAACAAATTATCATTTATATCCTACACAATAAAACACATAAAATACACTTAATCCAAACACATGAAACACACTGAAACTACAAAATCCTTTCACGCCAACCTGTAATACAAAATACAAAATATCCTATTCAAAAGTATACTAAAAATATTAAGTAAAATATTTACGATCAAAATCAAAATCTCTCACACAAAAGAGTCTCAAAGAATTTTATTTTTAGGTAACAACACAATCTCCCCAAAATATGAAATAAAAACACTCAAAATGTACCTAATTTCAAAACATAAAATATGCTCAAACCAATACACTACTCATTATATTCACGCAAACCTATAGACCTAACACAAAATCAATGCCTGCTTTCAAAGCAACATTTAATTCAAATAAAGGTCTATACAAAAGTCCCTCTCACACAAAATACCATAAAAACAAACGCAATCTTCACTCTAAAATAAAAAAAAACTCCTAATGCGGTACAATTATAATTTAGGTAAAGACCTAAAAATCGGCGCCTCTACCATTTATTACGAAGGGGCTTTTCGCTATTTAGTACGGAGTGGCTACTCGCTTGGCTCTAACCTTAAGTGAGAGGGTACAAATATATATCATACATATAAAGATACATAAACATATATATTTTATTCTGAAGATCTACTATATTACATTTGATTCTACGTTGTGTGAAAACTAAAATCAACATTAGTCTAAATCATTTACTTCACACTACGGGCAAAACTGAGTACAAAATTTCTACTCCCCAAATATGAATTCTTTTAAATATAAATATAACACTCCCAATAGATTAACCCACAGAAACTGATTCTATATCCAGAATTTACATAAAACAACTATCCCTTTAATTCACAAACTGTGTCCTCACCTTTACTCTGTCCTGGTGGCTCTCCTTGACGCCCACCCTGGTGTCTACACCCCGAAGCCTCCGGTCTCCCAAGACCTCTCTTCCACCCAAGAACCTTTCCAAAAAGACCTCCCATCTAATGTGTCCTTCGTATTTAAAACTTCTGTTCCCCCTCTCAGTTTTACCAATCTCTTTCTTACACTGATGTTAGCCTACTTAAAAATGCAACTCAATGCGATTTACATCATTCCTAATTACTTAACTATCTATTCTATTTTACAGTAATATTACATAATGTTGCTGGCTAATACAATTCTGCTATTTTTAAACAATTATCAACATTGTTTCTGTGTATGTAACAAAATTATCTAACAACTCATTATATTTCGTAACAGCAGTATTTCTTTTTATTTAGCGTTTTCCGGTACAATGATTCGTACTTAATGTGACACGACAGTTACCCTCGTCCTTTTTAATTTTCAAGTTCGGAACCTGACACTTTTCTAAAATCACTGGTACCCTGCAAACTAACAGGAAACTAGATGAAAACTGCACTTACAAACACGACAACAAAACTTTAAAACGATCATAACATAATATAGTCTGAGTTGTGATAGACAGGGAATTGGCTACTTTTCATGCCTGAACCTATCTCCTGAGTGTTTGCAGTTGACTACCCTTTAATTGTCCATTAAGGGTCTGATGTAGTGGCGGCCATCTTGGATTTTTATCCCGTAAGAGCAATGTTAAATTTCAAACCATTTATTTCGTTTACTTTTATCATAACATTGTTTGCAAGGTCTCATTTTAAGCACAGTCACAATAAGCATCCGTCTTGCAATTTAAATTTCTTTAAATGCTTTTGATTTGCTACGTAATTGACATTTTGTAAGTACAAAGTTTGAATTTTTTCCCTAACACAATAAAAAATTAATAATAAAAAATAATTTGTAAGCCGGATCCAAAATTTTATAAAGAATATTCAGTTTTTTTTCAACACTAAATTACAAAAGATAGATTTATAAAATGTTTTGAAATGAGGCAATTCCAAAGCGTTCAGCTGCAAGAAATCGCACTGTTTAGATAGGGATACAGTGAGAAGCGGTTGCGTTTCCGGTTGCTTTCTCGTTCACTGGAGCAGACCCTTAAAGGATATCCTAGCGAGTATATGGTAATCATTATACATATCAATAATCAAAACCTTGTACTTCTACCTTTTACTTGAAACCAAAACCTTATACCCTTTACTTGCGAGGATTTCCTTCAGTTTTATTCATACGGCCTAGTGAGTCGCATGTGTCACGAACCCTTCCAGCACGGCCGCCACTGGTACGATTTTTGTTCGGTCGCTACTGACGCGTTCGGCAATGCCACGTAACCCTTATTTCTCCTGTTATTTTATTATGTCATCCTTGCCGAATAAATTAACAAGATATAACCTGGAAAAGTAGTATATACAAATACTTATGATTTATTTAAAATTAGAAAATTCTTGACAATAAAGCGGTTTATTTTTTTCAAATACCCCTTTTTACCAAGAAATCTCAATTAATATTTAACCCAATTACCTCTTTCTAAGTAAATAGTAGCCAATTTATAAGGAACAATTCTCATCAAATAATACAAAACAACGTTTGCATAACTTTACTAAATCAGAAACCTCCAACAAAACGGTTTTGTTGGATGTTTTAAGTTCCTGACCGACATTGTTGAATTTAAAACTGCATTTCTAACTTGCAATTTAACTTTGAACCAATTGAAATGACGGCAAACAACACTAAAACTATGGCAATGCAACTGAAAGCATCAATGGATTCTTCTTCTTCCTCTTTAACTTGAACTAAATATTGAAAAAGCAATCAAGTAACCATTAGTCCCTAGTGTATGGTGTTGACATTTGGATTTAGTTTATGAATGGTGGTTTCATTCTTACGTCATTACTGGTTTTATGGGCAGTATAATCTAGTTTTTCATCACTATTTTCACACTAATTATTTATTTACAGTGACAACCATTTGCAAAAACTTCTTTTTTAAAGAGCATACCGTGTTGAAATGAGTTACATTTGCCAATATTTCTGTCAAGTAAATATGAACTTCTAAAAGGGCGAGTGTACGTCCTACGTCCGTGAGTAACAATGAAATATAACAGCTGATTTCACCCATCATATGTATAGATAAAATCATATAGGATGGCGCGTAGGGCGGGTAGTGCGAGTGAGACAGAGTACCTATCCCACCACACTTCCCCTCCTAAGTTTAGGCGGGGCATTGTACAGTCAACCCTAGTTATGTTGGCTTAAAGTATTTACTTTTTTATATCGAGACATTTTAAATAAAACATGTACTAAACACGCTTAAAATACGATTTAAATTAAATGCAATTTTATAACTTATAAAGTAGTTTATTATAAATTTACTATAGATATAAGTAAATAGAAAAATAGCATATATTTACATTACATTAAATAATTTACTGTCCAACTCTTCAAGTAGTTTCTTATGAATTTAGTATAGATATAAAAAAAAAAACAATATATTTACATTACATTAAATTATTAACTGTCCCGGTCTTCAATTCAGCTAATTATTATAAATTAACTATAGATATAAGAAATAGAAAAAACAATATGTTTACATTAGGCTATTACCTGATAATATTGGTTGCGCTTATTTGCAAGCGATTTGTGGACAAACCAAACATCTGACTGAAAAATGTTTGAAATAAAATATGTAGATCATCTAATTTTCTACAACTTTGCCGATGGAAGTTTCTTTCTACCGTAAAAATAAAAATGTTTACACTTTACTACTTTTTCATGTCCCGATTTAAAAAATCGAAGTATTTGTTATTGTATAAATTCCGAAAATTTACTAAACTGGAAGATATTTATACTGTTAGTTGCAACATATCACGCAGATTAAAAATATAAAAAAATTGTCCTATTTAAATAATCCTAGTACTGTGCAGAAGCTTGTAATTGAAAGCGCGTCCAGTACTAAAAATTTCTCGGCGGCCCTCTAATCGATGGATTTGACACAGACAGTATTTTTCTTACAAAACGACATGGTGTTGGAGGGAGAAGGGTATTACTGCTTCTGCGCAAACCACGCGCCATCCTAAATGGTATTACCTATAATAGTTAAACAAAAACTAGCGTAGATTGTACTTTAAGATTATGTTTTTAACTTCAATCAATACTATAAAGTCTTGTGAAGTTTATTAAAAAAAATTGTTATAGAACTAATGTAGAAAATATTATAAGATTTTTTTCTTTGAGGTTATAAAGTTAATATAAATTCAACCTTTTGTCATAAATATATTCATTTAGGGGAGACCGGGGAAATGGCAATCACCCGGGTAATGCCGAACATCACATTTTTTGCTTGTTGTGTTTGAATATAGAGCCTGTATGGTGCTGCTACCTACTACGTAGGGAGGTCAAATTACCACGCTTGGAAGGTTTATATTTACTTTATTTATTCAGGGATACTAGAATCAACACTCATTTTAGTATATCTAGTCTATGTTGTGATGTTTAAGAAGTGTTATTTAATGTTTAATATGCCATGAAAAAGAACATGGCGACAAATGGGGTAATCACGAACTAACTGTTCGCCATTACCCCGGACAATGTTCGTCATTTCCCCACATGTATTATTATGGAAATTTTGTAATCTACAACTACTTCTGTAAGGACAATGGTGTGGTCTTGTTGTTAATACCACCACACCCGTCTCATATTCTACAACTTTTGAAGATTATGTTCTATCGCCCTCTGAATCGTTTTTAATCAAGAGTGTGATATCTTCATGCGGGAAAACGAGATTCATCGTTTCAGATGTCCCTACTATATTCAAAAAAGTTTACACCAAGGTAGCAAACAAGGAAAAAGGAATAAATGGTTTCAAAACAACAGGATCTAATCACTTAATCCAGGAATTTTTAGTGAGGATGACTTCTTTGTTGCAGATGTTAGAGCTATTATGAAATGTAGGAGGGCAAACTAAAGAATTACAACCGGAATTAGAACAGATTATCTCAACCTCAATAGCAGTTAATAAAAACGAGACGATTTCTATATTTCTGTTGCAGAGTTTTCACCAACATACTGTTAATACTTACCAACATTTTTGGTTGAAATTAAAAGCAAAAATTAAAATCAAATTGAATATTTGAAAATTTTTACTATTAAATGTGTTAAAAATATTATTTTTAACACTTTTGTTTTTACATGGGTTTTACATATGGAGTAATAGCGAACACTATGTATGTATTATTATTTTTTTCCCGCTTACACACTTCCTCAGCAAGGGATATTTAATTAAATTACAAGTGAAAAAAACATAGAGCAAGACCGGGAGTTGAACCAGGGACCTTCAGGTTTCCGTCCTGATGCTCTACCGTCTGAGCTACCCTGATATCTACCGATATTGGTCGATGTTATCTCACTTGTACGGGTTTAACTGCAATTATTGAATTAACAGATTGACTACCTCGTGTATACGACATTGAAGACAATCTCAAAATTCTTATTTTGCAGGTTACAGTGGTGTTATTATTATTAATTTTTTTTCCGCTTACACACTTCCTCAGCAAGGGATATTTAATTAAATTACAAGTGAAAAACATAGACCAAGACCCCGAGTTGAACCCGGGACCTTCAGGTTTCCGTCCTGATGCTCTACCGTC
>JAGFPH010012750.1:0-18064 GCA_018207615.1 Philaenus spumarius | reverse complement strand
ACTACACCCAACAAAATTAATATTGCATTGTCATCGTTCTTTGATAAGTGTGCAAAGTTTCAAATCAATCCGACGTTCTGAACTGGGTGAAAATCACGTCGTGTTCTCGGGATCATGATCAGTGCTCACTTACTACACCCATCAAAATTAATATTGCATTGTCATTGGTCCTTGGTTAGTGTGCACATTTTCAAATCAAGCCGACCTTTTGAAAGGGGTGAAAATCACGTCGTGTTTCCCACAACCCCATGACATCAGTTAAAAATATTTAAAAAATTGTAAGTGTTTAATCAAACAACTTGAAACACGGATATATATAAAGGCGTTCCTACGTTTCTATTAAAACCCTTCTTACATGCGCAGAACTTTACTATTGGTCAATTTAAATCGGAGTGGAATAAGGTGTGTTTTTGTATAACTTCTAAATTATAAGTACAGAGAGAACGAAAAGGTGCAAGTTTGTGTATTAAAAATCTATATATAACTTGTATATAATGGGCCAGTTTACGCTCCGGAGACCTCTAAGAGCATGCCGGAGTACCCTAAGAGCTTGGAGCACTCTAGTACGCAAGATATACACGCATGGAGTGGAAAAAGGAGCAGGGCTATACATATATATATATATATATATATATATATATATTACAACGGACAAAACTCGTTGTAGGTCTTGAGTTTAAATTTGCAATTAATTTTGTATTGAGCTTTCAAAGAATGAGAAAATTTTCAAAATTCCTCTAATTTAAAAAAGAAAAGGTTTTTTAGGCTTTTCTTAAAAAGACCTAAAATAAAGGTGAAATAAGTTTTAGCGAAATTTTGTCATATAAAAAAGTTAATGGTAATTCATAAAGTTTAAAGGATAAAAAAGTAGGTAAAAAATAAAGTTTTTTAAATTCTAACTAAAACAAGTTTTAGTATTGATAAATGTAAGTTATAATGTAAAAGAAAAACTAGAAAATTTATGAAAGGAAAAAGGTGATAGAATTTGCACCTTTACAGTTAATCGAAAATTTAAACTCAAACTTTTAACAATCCAAAATAGTAAATGGTATGTAAATGAAGTAGTTATGTAAAAATAATCCAGTATTTGAAATATGTTTCGGGAGTAAAGTAAAACCCCAGTTTGTGAAAAATCGTTAAAGTCCCTAACCTCACAGCAAGACGACCAAAAGCAGAAATGAGATGAAAATCCGGCTAGTGAATGAAAACCAACGGACAAGAAAAGTGAGAAAAAGAAAAACTGAAAGAAGTGGAAATTTAAGACTTTTCCGGGAAAAATCGCCGCGGAAAAACGCGCGCCGGTCGTGTACGCGAACCAAGAGTCGTACGAACGTCTTTCGAGTTCGTGTGGAAAGGTAACAACGAGCTGAGGAAAATGATGTCAGTTTCAGGAAAATCGGAAAAACCCTGGAGGAGTTACATAGAAAAAGAGTTTCTATAGCATAAACCTGCGGGAAGCGAGACAAGAACGCAAGACAGTAGAGGGGCGGTCCGAAGACGAGACGGATGGAAGGAGAACAGGGTTACCAGCTTACGAAAATGGGCGTACTCAAAGAAACAATAGAAACTTAATTAAAACAAAGGCTAAATCAAGTTACAAAATTATGAAAAAATTAAAATAAAATTCAGGATGAAAAGTTACGTAGATTAGAAGTTTGAAATTGGCGAAAAAATGGATTTTAAAGCATTATGGAAATACAGTGGTAGAAAGCTTAAGTTGGCAATGAAATAGTGCCGAAAAACCTTATATAAACGATTGCTCGGGGAGACTCGAGATGCCTTATTATTTCTACGATGTAATTTAACGCATCGTGCAATCCTTATTACTTTTACGAGGTAGATTGACGCATCGATGCAGATACTTGTTTTTTATAAAATACTTTAGCGTGCTAGAAGCTAAGTATTTTCGTCGTTAAACTTTAAAAATTTTATAACAAGTAAGAAGATACGTCATTGCGGTTTTCATCTGGGATGCAGCAATAGACACCGCCTTAACTCTACAAGAACTTCAGTGGCAACTTAGTCTATACAAAGTTGGCCTAACTTGGGATTGTCTGGAGGAAAAACATACCCTACAGGACAGCTGATACATGGAGTGATTCGTATAGCTTCCAGACAGGACTCCAGGACACCACCAGGCGACCACTAGGACATGCAACTGTAGCTACGAGGGAATAGACGAACCGGGATTGCAGACACGGCATCACCACATCCATCTTTAAGAAGCCATCCATCATACATCCAGACAACCCTACAGGACTCCACCTTCATCCACAAGACAACTCTATCAGCACGCAGAACATCTGTAGCTTATCATCACTATACAGCGTTCGCGGATTTCACCACAAACGTCGCGACGCCTGGACAAGTGTGAAAAGGTCGGTAGAAGCGTAAAATACGTTGGTCCCTATTAAATTGCCTGAAGTAAATTTAAATAAATTTATTTTAAATACTGGGTTACTTAGGATGTTAGATTAAGAAATATTTGTAATTAATTATAAAAGTAAATTCATTAAATCGTAAAGTCAAATTCAAATTTTCATTAAAATATAGATTAAATTCAATTGACTAATAAAATATTAAAATAAACTATAATAAATTAAGAGATTAGTTCTGCCTTATAGTTTAGAAAATTATTATTGTATTTGAGAAGAAAGTTAATATTTGGTTTTATTTGAAAAATATTAAATACAAGAATTTTGTTTTATGTTTAAAATTAGAAAAAAAGAAATTATTAAAATTTTATTTTGTTTTATAAAAGGTTATTATTTACGAAAACACCTAATATTCAAATATCCCAATAGTTTATGAATTTTAGATTAAGAATTGATAAAGTGGAATTTCATAAAATAATTGCAAGCACAAATAAGCAATTTACAAGGTTAGTTCCAGTGTACTCACTCTTCAGAGGTTTACAAAAAATAAAATTATTAACTTGTGTTCTAACTGAGCTAAAATCAAAATTAAATTACTGGAAGTATAAAGTAAATTTTTTTGTCAGAATAGTCAGCGAACTGAATATTCGACACATAGTTATTTCACCTAGGCCAAACAAAGTGAGATTGCCTATAAGACTTCCAGTAGGTGGAAATAACTTATTCTACAACTTAATTCTCGAAAAGGTTATCCGTTGTAGAATTGGCGTCCCAAAACGTGGGACCCGAAATATTCTAAAACGAACCACTGAAAAAGAGATTCGTTGTAATATATATATATATATATATATATATATATAGAACAAAAATAAACAAACAAACGAAAATACAGAAAATAGCTGACCGGGTTTCAGAAATATATTTAAAACTATATACTTTAAGTACATTTAAAAACAAAAATCTTTCACTGCATCTTCACAATTACTGCACAAAGAGCACAAATTAAATACATTTTTTAATACATACAAAATATATGTATATACATATTAAATATATATTCTACATAAAGCAATTGGTCCAAGTAAATATGTGTTTTTCTTCTTCTTTAAAAGAGCTGAGTTGTAATAAATAAAATAGTAACTCACTACAAAAAATAATCAAATACATTAGTGCTAATTTTTAATCAAAGAGTAACATTGGGTATTGCTATTTATGTAAATAAAGATAGGACATTAACCAATTAAATGATCTAAAATATTTATTTATACCTAGTATTTTTAAATTGGTTCTGTACAATATTTTGTTTGAGCCGTTTTTAAAGCATTTCAGACATTGAATCAATATATATCTTTAATATTTAATGTACGCTTTTATATTTGTATATTATCTTCATCTACTCCAATTTAGGAACATCAAGAAAATATTTACTGTTCGTAATTAAAAATCCATTCAGTACATACAGCACCCCCTGGTCACGTCCATCTAACTGCATCTAGTAGCCCGCAGCTTCCATTCATGATCAAACCTTACTGTTACGTGCTCGGAATAATTCATGTCACATTAATTCATTTCAGTATAGTGATATATAATTTATTTAACCTTAATTAATCCAAAAAAATAAAAATTAGTCCTTAAAATTAATCTAGGTAAGCCCTATTTTTATTATTAACTTACAAGAAATCAATAGGGTATTTATTTAGTAAGTTTAGTATATTAAACTGAAATACGTAGAAGCACATTTATTTATTCTTAAATTTTTGTACCCCTTACAAATCCATAACTTTTCCCAACTAGTCTGTATTATAAATAGCTTATTTGATAGTGAAGTAATATTACTTCAGTATGCTTTATTGACTTCATTGCATCGATAACTTTCAAAGAATATTTTGTAGCTACACTATTAATTTCACACAATTGCTCCTAAAACGTAATATATTATTTTAACGTTTTAGTAGATCAATATTCACAAATTATATTCTTGTAAGTCACAACAACAATGTATACATAATTTTATAAATTTGTTTTGTCAGTAAATAAACATAGATACATCTTTTTGTCAAACCCAACTAAAGATTAACCAATAAGACAGAATTTAAACAATAAAATGGGTTGACATTATGAAAGTCACTAGTCATTAAATCACATCAAATCTTCTAGTTCAAAACTAAGGTAGGCCTACCTATATTTCCAATGGTGAGACACTCCTTCCAGAAGAAAGTGAGTTGGTTTTGAAGTTGTTCACATTTTTCAAACAAACATCGAAATAAATATTTTAAAAACACAATACAAGTACAAAATTGCAGATATTCTGATTTAAAGATAACGACCCTAAATTATTAATTATATTTTTAATTGAATTAAAAAAAAAACGACATCCTTCAATAAAATAATCCGATATTTCGCTTTCTGGAGAACTATATTTTCCCTGACAATTGATTTGTTTAATTTATAGTAATGAGTAGGTACTAATGAAATTTATCATACATTATTAGTTCTATAACTCTTATTTAAAAAATCAACTTCACAAGCCATTATATTTTTTATTTATATCATACGCTTATATTAAAAATGATGGGTGAAATCAGCTGTTGTATTATATTGTTACTTACGTACATAGTGCGGATGAAGATACGCTTTTATAGGAGATGATATTGATAAAATCATGATTGTTTATAAAATTACAATTTAAAACTCAACATCTGTTTTTAGGAACAGCATGTAATAATAAACTGCGTTACAGGAATAAAATTGTGAAAACAAGGCAGCACATTAGCTTAAAAAAAAAATAAAAGTACAAACCACGGATGGCCAGTAATAATTTCAAATTTATAAAGCATTAATTAAATACTTAATATCAGAAAACAATTTCCCATCCAACATAATATTTTAAGGTAGGCCTACTATCAGATCCGAGCCACTTTAATCTGTAAAAATAAATGCAGCAATGTAAGATAATCAGTATCAAACTAAAGTACGAACCAAAAGGCAGTGTTGTTTATTTTATAAATGTTTTGTGATGTAATTTATTTCAGTATAATTTATGGTTCTAACAATAAATAAATTCTATTTATTTAATAAACTTAACTTTAAATCAGAAAGAGCAATATATTTATTTTTTATTTTTGTGATTGATTACCAGAAGAATTAATTTAGGAAAACGAATTCTAAGTGTTATATTAATTTAAAAAATAAATAAGAATGAATTTACTTCCTTAATTATCACACTAACCGCAACTTACGATCTTGAGTCACATTCATGTATAAATTAATACCGAAAATAAAAACTATATTTTTTTACATTTAAATGAGGGTCTTTATAATTTTCAATAGTTGAGTTACTTATATTTTGTAAATTTGTTATGCAATTTTTTCTTAAGTCCCTACAAAATCTTTTCTTGTGTAAAGTCAAATGTATACATAAACTATTATGAACAATATAATTTGTGACGGTACTTACGTAAACATCTAATTGTCATAGGTACTACCTATTTAGTCATCATTTGTGACTAAGTTTATTACCACACATTTGAGATCAACATCTTGCCAACAATACCTACATCTTCTATTTAATTGTGTAAAGTAGATAAAATTGTATTTACTTGAACACATTTCTTAAATATAGATATCTAGTTTTTAATTCTTGTATTGTAGATCAAAGCACAGCGTATATTATATATCCGCTACACGACAACCTACATAATGGTAGTGATTCATGTCAAATAATATTCAGTAACCATTCAAGCCTGTCCAACTGACATGCAAACTGTATTCAACTATTGAAACCATCAATGTCCACCCTCCATTTCACGATATTACTTGATGTAGTCCAATAGTTGCTCCAAAATAGGTTCGAACTAACCTAAACACAGAATTACTAAACACGTTCTAACGTAAATCCTAACTTTACCGTCATGTTCTAGCAAAACCATTCAGTATACTCAATGATATCAATTCAATATAACTATTACACGAAAACTTTTATAACACAAATTAAAATGATTTTCTATTTCTTTTGGTATTTTTAATATATTATTTTGATAACTGTTATCAGTCTTCTTTTCTTCAGTATATAAAAAATAAATATTTGGATTTTTATTTTTGAGTCTATTAGTTACGCATATATAAAGTGTAATAAAAACAAATTTTGAAATAAACTAAATAGAGCAAACAGTTAAAATAATAAGCGTTATTATACTACTTAGTAATAATTGATGAAACTTACTTTACACCAAAATCGAATTTAAGTAAGTATGCTAAATTAACCAATTTAGGTACATGTATTACAAAAGTCTGGCTGATGTGCAATAACTTCAAATCCAAACAATAATTTAGTTTTTGTTCAGACAAGTTATGTTTATTAATGCAATTAGAATGAACACCGGCAATGTAATAATGGAGCTGATAATAACTAACTGTTGTTTTTAACGTAATTAAGAAAGCTTATTTATTTACGTTAAAACACATTTCCCTAAAAGTAGTGGCACACCAATTATTGACAATTTATTTTACAGCAACTTGTAGCATGGATTTTTCCAATTTTTGAAACTTATACATTATTCGTTCCACCATAGACCACCATTATTCGTTCAGTTAAAATGTGTATTTTTTAAAAGTTTTTTTTGTAAAACATTGAAGGGTATTCAATTTACTTAAGATATTAGATGTTTTAAAATTTACAAAATTATATTCAATCAATAATCCTTGTCATGAAGATTTATAACAACAACACATTCAAACATGAAAAAAGTAATGCGACATTTATATTTTTTTAGTTTTATTTATTAAAATACTGATAAAGAAAATGTATTTATATAGAGATGAAATTAAACCTGCCAAAGATTTTCTAAATTACTTTTCTACTTTCAGAGATGAAAAAGGTTATCCCATTTATCGAAACTGAAATCTCCCAGGACTCGTGTTTCAACTTAACTCGTGCCATAATTTCCAATTAAACTTAGCGTTCTGTTTTCCTTCCCCCCATCACTGCACTTGTACCTAATAAATATTGATACATCTCAAATATAGCGATGTCCGCGGCTAGAAAATAGGTCTACACTCATCCGTTGGTTTTGTAAGACCAGCTAAAACGTATATTGCGTTCGATTTTAATTGAAAGCATAAGTTGTTATTGTTTAACATAATTATAAAACAAAACGTTGTTTAAAGAATGTTAAAATTATAATACAATGCAGAAAGTTAAACTTTATTTTTAATATTCCCCGTTTTACTACTCGTTTCTTCTGTTCAAGTTGTCTGGCACTTGTCTTAATTCAATATTTGAATGCTTACTAAGAAACAATTATAACAAATATCTATACAAATTATACAAGTAGTTCAGAAAATCATACTATGAGACTTAACACTCGATGTGTTACTAATTTATGATAATTTAATACATTGATCTTTTATTTACATTATAAAGTATTTCTAGAGTTAATTTCAGTTTAGTATTCGAAACATTTACCTATTTCTGTTCCGTGACAATAATTTACATTAAGAAAAATGTTCAATCTTTTTACCTTGATTACACTTTTATATAAATTATAAAACTATAATTTTATATTTAAATAGTATATTTCACACAAAAGAAAATTTAAATGAACATAAAACCTGAATTTATTAAACTAAATTAAACAACTATCTAAATTAAATTTTATTTGGGTAATTTAATAAAATAAAATTAATTTATGTAATTAAATAAAATATAGCACAGGTGTGAATAGAGAAGAATGGATACTCAGGACAGAGAAGGAAAAGAAATGGAAGACTCTAGCAGAGTATTAACTCTTTAGGTGTTTCAAGCATCAGTAAATACTTTTTATTTGCACACAGAGCATGTTACAGGCATCAAGTATCTTGCATTTACTGTGTCCTGGAATGTAAAGCGTTTTAGTTTTTCTCTTTCTTTCGCTTTATTATTTGCCTTCACAATTTCACCTATACCATCTATTTTTGTTGCAACAGCAACTTCTTTAAAGATATTAAAAAATAGCTACAATCTAAAAGTTGCTGTATATCAAAGAATTTCTATATTATTTTATAATAAATATATAGTTTAGCGTTACTCTCTGAAATGTGCTAAAGTAATGCCTAAAAGTCTAGAGGATTAGGTAGATAGTACAGTGCGACACATGTCTTCTAATGCAGGGCTGTTTGCATAGGCCAGAAATTTATAGTTAGTTTTTAACTATAATAATGCGGAAATTGAGTCTTACGCAAATGGTGAAAATTAAAATTTATTACAGATTCCTGACTTTCACAGTTTTTTTTGCGATGTTCATCTCGTGTATCTCTATATACCTTGACTTATCAATGCCTCAATTTAAATGTTGCTTGGTAATGAAAATTTGGAAACAAATAATAATTATTAGGCATGTACCAGCATAAATAATTCACATAATAGTGTTATCTTGAAATTGTAAATTTTTTGAATAATTGAGCTAACTGATAAAAGCATATAAAATAATAAATTCTTCTCTTTTATCGTATTATAGGAGAGTAAAACAAGAAAATTTAATTTAAAATAAAAATCAAGTAAGTTTTAACATTATACCATATTTTGTATTATTATCTTAATTGTAATAAATCATTTAAACTTTTTATTGCTAAATATTGCTTAAAATGAATTATAATGCATATAAATGTACTTACACTATGACAGATAGTATATGGATAGTAGTTTTACTATACGAATATTGTAATTATTCAGATGAAAGAAAAATTCAGATATAATGTAAAATCGAAACAAAAACTGTTATATTGATTTTATAAGTTTTTAGTATAGTTTTTAAGTTGCTTTACAATTTTATTAACAAATAAATAATAATGTAGAAAAGGCAGACCATAATTTATTATATAAATACTAGTAAATCATATGAATTCATTGTTTCAAATACAATACTAATGCATGAAGTTCATATCCTAAAATCATATACTTTATAATACTAAGCTCAGGGTTATATAAAAGCTATATGATCGACATCTTGTAATCCGTATATAAATCACTGTGTTCAGTGTTCATCGTTAGGTTTATCACTTAAACGATAAAGTATACAACGCCTTTAGAGAATAATAATTCATGAAAGATTGAAGCCTTATAACGTGTTCGAGAAGTTAGCGAGTTATTGGGGCTTAGTGTCTGGATAGGATGGAAAACTGTACCTTTAATTATTGTTTTATTAAAATCTTATCATCAATGGCGTTGAGTGTTTGTTGTTGTATTACATAAGGACGACAGCTTTAATAAATAAATAGATCACATTTTATATTCACTGTTTATTATGTAGATACTTAATATACATGTTAAGTTCAATATTTAATCAAAGTATGCTACATAAACCATAGTTTGATTGTAACCAAATTCTCATCATTGCCTGCATTTATCTATACTAACTATTACTTCGTAATCACATTAGGTTTATGATTATTATGAAATGACTTTCACTGAAAGTGTAACTAAATCTGTACGTTACACCCACATATCTGTGCGTCATTTTAGTCACCCACAATAATTGCAGAAAGGAACCATTTTACATAGCTTCAACAATGACCAAGACATAGCAAGCCTTGCTCGTTAACATAGTCAATCTTTTAGTTACATTTAAGTGAACTTATAATATTAGCAATGGCCCTACCGGTTTAATCGGTGACTGATATAACAACATTGTATACAATTTGTGTCGGTTAGTAACGTTAATTGAGTTTACCGACTTACTGTGTCTAGTGTATATTTAATAATCATTAGTTTATTCTATGGGTCTCTAGGTATCACAGAATTGACCATAAAAAGTAAATTAAGCTTCTTGTAGATAAATAAAAAACTAAGCTCAATAGGTTTCCTAAATCATTTGTTTGATAACTAAATAAAAATAAACAACTACAAAGTCAGTTTCTTTACAATAAATCCAATTTTATTGTCATACTTGTGTGAAACCCTATTACAAAATTAACAATTTGACTAAAAGTGAAATAGAAAATATTTTGAAAGTATTATAAAATACTTTACACAAATTACATAACTACGTTGTACATTTAATTCAAGGTGACACTACAGTGACTAGATAGAGACAGTGTGGCCAACGAGCGCTGGCCGCCATATTGTTTCCAACTCAACACGGGTTTATATTAGCATAGGGACTATTTTTCGCATTTAACTCCAATTTCAGCATCAAAATTGTTCTTATGCAATTTAATCAATAAATTGTGACAAAAATTGTCAAGTATAAACCATTTTTTTCTATGTATTTTCCTCACTAAATGAATGAATAAAGAAAATACCGCCTGGCACTTTTTTACTACTCGTGCACATTATCATTTAAACATCTGTATAATCTAATAAAATTTAGTGAAATATATATTATTATTATTATTCTTCATAAGAAAAGTACAATCAATATTTCTGTGTAGTTGAATTTTTAACAATTATCAACAACAATTTGAGTAGTTTAGTACAAATGGAACAAAACTACTATGGTACATTTAGCCCATTGAAATGTCAAAAGTTGGCCCTTTGAAAAATACCTAAAGTTTTTTAAATTATAAATCCAAAATTAGAAAATGTAAAAAATATGTTTAAAAAAAAACAATTGGGAAAAAAATATTAAATTTCGGCAAAATTCAAAAGTTTACGTATTTAAAAATGTATGAATACTTCAAAATGCAAAATTAGGGTTTCTAAACTATATTTTAAAGGATACATATATGCTACCCAAAAATAACTTCAAGTGTAATTTTGTGCGTTGTTTTATTTATATTTTGTATTCTAAAAACTAGTAGGCCTATTAGTTTTTCCACGAGTAAAAAAGTTCATAAAAACACAAAATATGTTTCTGACAAGGCATAAAATAAAGCCTAATATATTCTAAATAGGCCTACACAAAAATATAGTAAACACATTATTTAGTAAGTAGGCTACCGTATTGAAAAGAAAAAATATGGCCAGTAGGCGTATTGTAAGTTTTACCTTAAAAGGCATATGTTCCAAAAAGGCATACAACGTAGCCTAATTTATTATAAACAAAAATATATTAGGACTACCACATTATTTTGTAAGTAGGCTATATTACAGAAAGAATTAGGTAGGCAAAGTTATAGTTTTCACGCACTCAAGCAATTAATAATAGCCTACAGTGACAAGAGATAAAAGTAGACTATAATGTAATAAACCATGTACCAAATAAATCTGAAGAATCTCCTGAGTACAATGATATATAATATAACTTAATTATTGCTAAAATAGTACTCCAGGTAAGCTACTCTTTGCCAGAAAGAAGTTTAATGGGAGGAGTGAAAATAATAAATACAATCATATACAATGAAAAATAATTGCGTACATACTTTATTTTAGGTTTACATCACTATTTACATTTTGTCTTCTTAATACTTGTACTTAATCCTGTCAAAATAACTAAAAGGGCCAGTTATCTATAGACTGTAATTTCAGTTTTCACTAAGTTAACACTAAATTACAGCTGAACTATTTAATAAACTTAATAATTAAATCATAAACTAGGAAAAACCATACAAAAAAGCAAGAAAAACAATGAAATAACCGCAGTAATATCACAAAAAAAACTAATTCCTATTTAAATAGCATTACAGTAAGCAGAAAAATGGAAACAATATGGCGCAGCCAATAGAAAACAAGACGTCCGTTGACCACACTGTCTCTATCTAGTCACTGTAGGTGACACCTATAACAGTAAAAGTTCAAAAATAATTCAAAACAAGACAAAAATCTTTATTTTGATAAAGAACATGTGGAGAATGGGAGTACACCTCCAAAAAGCGTTGGAATACAACCTTTCTACACGCCTTACTCAATTATGTGTCATTAAGACTAATGTGTGATATTCTGACTTTTTTGAATATATTTTTACTTTGCTTATATACTAAATTGTAATCAAGGGATCAACAAATACATTTTCTTAAATGTGTAGTTGTATATATTAACAAACATTAGTTCGTATAGTATTGTTATAAATAAAACAACTGAGATAGTTTTATTGAGTTTTTATGTTAGTATTTATACGTATATACGTATTTATACGTATGTTGTTTATACGTATATGAAAATAAAAACTAAATATATAATAAGTTATATTGTATTTATGTATAATTAACTACAAATACACAATTCATAATATTATAACTGTATGCTTCAACTGCAGTTGAAAGTGTATGCTTATTCAGGGAGCAAAGTTAGATTTACAAAGGTTAGTTAGGTCTACCAATTTGTTACGTCTGGAATCTGGAACAGTTATTTATAAACTAGCCTAGGTACCGTAGTTTGGTGCACTAGGCCTACTCTGCTCTCTACGTCATTATTTATAAAATAAACAAAAGCTCTAAAAAAGTGTTTCTACCAATGTGAACATACTTTGCTTTGTATTTGCATTCAAGTTAACATTTTATTTGTCCCTGGATATGAATTAATTCGGGAAAGAATATTGATTTTATTAATATTTTCAAAATGCCTCTTTTGATTTTTTTTTTTTTTTGTACAAGGAGCCTCAATAGTTCAAAATTAATATTTTAATCCTTTACTGTAATTTATTTTTATAATGTTAGCATTATACAAATTTTCCAAATTTTGTTCGAGTAAACTATAATGCTCCTTTAACATAATAATAATTCATAAACAATTGATTACTATTGAAACTTTGAAATAAAAGTCACAATTCAAAGATTGCAGGGAATTCATAAAGTATTAAAGCAGTAACAAAGCAGTAAAACAATTTAAAAATGTTCATATTCAATTACAACTTAATTCATATTTGTAATATTATTCTTATATTTAGATTATCCTTGATCTCATCCTTATCTAAAATGTTGGAAAAATGTATGAAAACAAGAATATTATCATACTTTAAAAAATAGCTTTCTTTAGTGAAAGTCAGTACGGTTTTTTGGTTGGTAGCAACACTGAGACATCTCTTCTTAATTTTGTGTGCAGAGTTATGGAGGGAATAGATAATGGGAAATGTGAGAGTAGTTTGTTTTTAGACATAACTAAAGCTTTTGACAGTGTTGACCGTAGCTTACTCTTGGAAATATTATCTAATTGCGGAATTAGAGGTGTGGTCTATAATTAGTTCTTCATTACCTTACAGACAGGGAACAGTGAGTTCGTATTCAGGGTTGCCTTGGAAATGTAAGGAAAATCAAATATGGGGTCCCTCAGGGATCAGTGCTTGGACCTATGTTGTTTATAATTTACGTTAATACTTTGTGTAAAGGTAGGCTAGTAGGTAGTATTTACGCATCTTCAGATGACACCGCGTTGTGCTACATCAGAAACACAATACAAGAAGTGGAAACTGCCATGCAAGCTGATCTTAATGCTCTGAGGTGGTGGTTTTCCAAGCATTGTATGGTTTTAAATACTGATAAAAGTTGTTTAATAAATTTTAATCTGAGAGGTGAGTCTAAATTTACAGACCCTATGTTATATAAATGTATGGATTGTGTAGTCGGAAATTCGGTATGTGTTTCTTGCATTGTGATAAAACAAATGTCTTCGAGTAAGTATTTGGGAGTGGTTTTAGATGACCGTTTAACGTGGAAAATGCACATTGCTAATTTAAAAGCTAAACTAAACAATATCTTACGTTTATTTTTTCACTTAAAATATGTCGTCCCGGGAAGCGTTTTACGGAAAATTTATTTTTCCATGGTCCATATTAGGTTGGAGTATGGGATCTGTTGTTGGGGAGGTACGTATATTACTAATGTTAGGACTTTGATTGTAATACAGAAGAGGTTCGTACGGCTTATATTAAATAAAACAAGGCTGGTGCCATCTTTACCATTGTTTCGATGTATCTCTGTATTGCCTCTTCGCTATCTGTTTTATTTACAAAGCCCTTAAAATATTTTATATTATGAGTCAGGGTTCTTCATTTTTTTGCAACCCAATTGATTATTTTTTAAGATGCAAAAGCAAAGCAAAGGTACCTAAAGCCAGATTAACAATTTACTTAAATTTCTTCTTTGTAACTGCACCTAGACTCTATAATAAACTTCCTGAAGAAATTAAAAAATCCGGTAAACTAAGGAAATATTTGTTTCTCCTGAAGAACTGGCTATTGAGCAGGGACGATGTGGAGGGCTTGTTGGATGTGGTCGTGTGATGATCTATGTTGTATGTATGAGTGGTTGTGTGAGAGAGATGGAAGTACAGTAGTTTTGAGCCTGTGTGTGTATGAGAATATGGATGTGAACTGTGTGATTTAAATTTGGATAGAGTAAAATATTGAGTGTTTTTATGTATGATTATTGTTAATTTTTTTATTGTAGCCTATATAAATTTTACATAAGTGCTGTTAAACCTTTAGTTAGTGTTGATAAATGTTTGTTTAATTTCTTATTTGTTAATTTGTCTTAAAAAAATTCTTCCGCTATTTGTATGTTTTTTCCCATAATATATTATTTATTTTTTATTGTAAATTTAACTGCTCCCAGTACCCCCTTTTTCTTACTCTTTTTTTCTTCTTTTAGTTATGAATAAATTATCATCTGCTTGCAGCCTCAAAACGGGCTTGCTTGCCCTAGAGGTTGCAAAATATTTTATTCCCCATATGGAAACTATTCTGTTATTTTTTTATATAAGTTAAGTTTTATGTTATATTACAGGTAGTTATTTTATTTTATGTTATGTTTAAGTTACCTTCTTATTTTATTATTTTGTATGTGTTTGTATTATATTAGGGAATAAAATAAATATATAAATAAAAAAAATATATAAATAAATAAACTACGATTAATGGGATTAATGGGAGATTATTATTTAATTATATTTTTTACAAAATAGTAAATACATTTTTGAACATGTATTATTATTATTATTTTAAAACCTGTCACAGAAAGTTTTGAAATTCAAGAAATATTTATAAAATTCCTGATAAATACTTATACCGAATTTCTCAACTTCCACACCTTACTTACGTACATTTGTCGAGTTTAGAAGCGAGTATAAGTATTAGACAAAAGTTTTAAATTATATTTACAATATTTTTATGTGTCTCGAATTTGTATTGTTTCATATTCCTTACGACATAAAACGAGCTGTATCATTTTAAAAGTGTTATAGTTACAATGTATTTACTTAAACCATTTATAGGATATAATTTGTATAAAGAAATTGAAGTATATTAAATAAATACTCAAAGTAACGTATCGTCTTAACTTTTAAATATAATTATTGTATTACTTGGAATACATATTTTCAAATTATAAACATGAAGAGCAGGGTTGATGTTCTTACTGATTAGAGAACATTTATCTTAGACATAATGTGGGGTTAGCCTCCTGGATTGTATACTTAATGTAGGTTATAAATAAAAAGGTTTTAAATATATATCTATATGTATATAAAATTCAATGTATGTCCGTCTGTTTGTACGTTTTGTCACGGGCAAAAACCCGAGACAAATGGGCTAATTACTAAGGTAATTAGGCCTAACAATAAAAGTCAAATCTAGAAGCCAATAAGCCTAAATATGTAAATTAATAATGAGTAATAAGTAAAATAACACTTTGTAAACAGATATCACCAGAAAAAAATTATGTAAAAAGAAAGGAAGTAATTTAAAATAATTATATTGTAAATTGCAGGCCTAGTCAATGTTAAACGTAATAGAAGCAAAGCTCCGTGAATTATTCTAAGGGAAATCGACAGGATAATTCTTGTCAAGTTTTGTCGAATACTGCAAAACAATGCACTGTTGCGATGCGCCGTAAAGGGTAAAGTTTTTTAAAATATAAAAATAGTAAATTCTTTTTAATGCAATGTGTAGAGGAGAAAAAGACAATAATAATGTAATTAACCGAATTGCTTTAGTTAAAATAATTACAAAGTTATAGAGCAAAGACTTAGGTGAAAAAAGGCTAAAATCCACAAATTAAAATAATTCAAAGGCCTAAATTGAGGATAAAGTAAAGAATAATAAATTAATAATAATTAACTAAAAATAAATTAATCTAATTAAATATTTTTGCAGGAAAAGGCTCAAAAATAACTAAACTAAAATAACTGATTAAATCAAAGGAAAAAAGGTTATATAGTAATAAATATATATTAAATAAGGTGTAATATATATGTTTATGTAAAATAACATGTGGGAAGGGGGCATAAACCAAAAAGGGGGTTGCCCAATCCAAAATTCGACCATTCACAGAAAATAGGCCACAGAACCGTGCCCGAAGTAAAGAAAGAAAAAAGAAGAACAGTTTTGGACGTTTGGGAACCAGAAGAAGAAGATGAAACCAAGAAAATTCAAATTTGGACCATTTTGAAGAATTTAAAATTCAAAATTAAGGAAAAAATAGCGAAGGCGATAACTTGAGAACCAGGAACCCTAGAACTACAACTCAAAGGAGGAAGAAATCAGAAGATGGTCAAGAATCCAATGAGCCAAAGAAATCCAAAATCGGACCAGGGGTTACAAAGTTAGAGAACTTTGAAAGTTTTAAATACAAAATTTGGTTAGATCCTGTAGAATCCGGCATAGCTTGAGTCAACAATAGGGAGCGAGCTAGAAGTATGACGTCATGCGACCACCAACGAGGCCAATACAATTACTTATTGCGCTGCAAATGAAATAGTTAATTATCAACGAAACCAAAGTGGATTAATTAAAATAAAGTCGTGGGACTTAATTTAAATAAATAAATGAAGATTCTACAAGCTAGAAGAACCATAGAAATCACCAGAGAAACGAAGTTGCTAAAAAGGAAAGAGTAAGTCTCTTGACTTTGATTTGCAAAGTACGAGGTAGAGGGAAGAAAAATTAAATTTAGTTGCGTTTAGATAGTCACCCGAGGACCACGTACAAATCTGCAGAAGCGGTAGTAGGTCGACAGATATCACCAACTCCGTTATAGTTAAGCGGGCCGTAATAAATCGCGATACAATTAAAGAAGAGGAGTGATCCTAAGGGATTGAAGATAGAAATCGTTCTACCATAAGGAAGAGGAGAAATCCTGGGAGGAAGGAAGAAAGAAGAAGATCAAGGACTTCATTCCAAGGCCTAAACCACCTAGGAGGAAAGCTGCGATCAATCATATTTATTTGTGAGTAACAAATAACCAAGCTATATAATTTTTTAGTATAAATAAAAATCCAGAGATAAAATTTTAATAAATAAAATCCAAAGTAATAGTAAATTCAGGGGAAAGTGTAAAAGTAAACTCATTCAGGAATATTCCCTATTCGCACAGTGGTATAAAATCACTTCAAATCTAAATGTAAATAATATCATATGTGTAAATATCTATATATACTTGTTTGAAATTTTAATAACTTGAGAAAGATAATCCATTTGTTTATGAAATTAAAAAAGTTTAGTTTTCAATTTTTAATTTCTTTTTATTTATGAATCAAATACCCTATACCATTAAGTTAATCAGTGCTCTAAAATAAGATAGTCAATAAGGTTTATTATTTCTTGTGTGTGACCAAATAACTTCAAACGACATGACCCAGAGAAGGAGTCTGACTAGAGCTAGCATATAATATCTAAAGTGTATTTATTACAAACCAATCTTTTAAGATTTAGGAAAGTTAGCGTATTTCCTATTTCTTGTCCACGTATACGCGCAAAATATTAAGGGCAACTCAAATTGAAAATAAAGGCGGGTGCGACGTAGCAAAATACCTTGCGAACCCGAGAAATTAAAAATTGTGCGTG
>JAGFPH010012749.1:13631-28872 GCA_018207615.1 Philaenus spumarius | reverse complement strand
CGTAGGCCTGTAATTCTATTTCAAGTAGCCTATGTATATCATTATAATATATTAGAATATATAATTCATTCATATAATAAAAATGTAATGATTGAATGTACTGCAACAATAAAGGCACATGTTTAAATAGGCACAATTAACTTGCTTTGTAACCTTAACTATAACTATGCTAAAGTACTACACTATTATATAGTTTTTATATGTTTACAAACTCCAAACATAATGTTACTAAAGACTATAAGTTAGAACTTAAGGCTATATTTTTTTAATGGTTTCATTTAGATTGTACAAAACAACTTAATTGATGTAACAAATTTATATATGCTTTCATGTTATTTTTTTAAATGTAGTCAGGGATAGGCTAATGAACGGACGGCTTCTTATTAATGGATTATATTTTAATTTAGGACCTATTATTTATAATATGTTATTATAAACATACAGTATTATGATATAGGCTACCAATAGTATTAAAAGTCTAAAGTCAAGTTGTAAAACTGATTATACGGTGTTTAACAAACGAAAAATGCCCGCTTCTCAATGCTATCGCTGCACAGCGTTGCCTTTACAGTGGTGGGGGTAACTTGAGAGCGCCGGCTCGTTCTTGCAACACAGAGTCAGCGATCCAGTCTTAGTAGTATATATATATCTATGGTTATAGGGCACATATTTATAGGAACTTTTTTATTTCTTTCCATGTAAGGAACCCACTTCAAAAAATTGGCATTATATTATTTAAGAAACACTCAGTATAATGCAAGAGAAAGTATATTACTTAGTGACATTGCTACAAGAATTCAGGTTATAGTATTACGTTTTTATGTTACATGTTAATTGTTTGCATAACTATATTTTTGTAAGGTTAATTTTGAAGACATAAATAAGAACATTTAACTGACTTGTGTGTAGGCTATCAATATAAAATATTATTGATAGAACGATGTTCTATAAGGCTCACAGGTTTTTAAACAGACCTTGACTTATAGAACAAGAATTAGAGAGATTGTATGTGTTGAACAATGTGTAGTTGGTAAATACAGACATACTTTCACTAGCTAAGTATCTGAAGATAGCCATGAAATGCTGTTGAAGAGATCAGCCTACATACATTAAAGTATTATAATAGGCTATGTGCTGCACGTTCCTGAATACTACCTACAGAAATCTTTAAATAAACAACTTCATTTAATAATTCTTGAAACTAGGACAATTTGTAAGTATTTCTATGATCTTATGTATTGATGCATTTTTAGACACTCCAGTAAAAGCTTATCTGGCTCATTTGAACCTGTAGTCCAGTCAATGAATGCATTGTAGAGTGCAAGGAATATGCGATCATTTTTGACTTCAGGACTTTGTTAGGAATAGTTAGGTGGTAAACATACTAGAAGTCTCCGCCCCTAGGAGGTGAACTAAGGATGGGAGAGGGTGGAATGGTCAAATTTTCTTGATTTTTATTTAAATCTTAGAAACGATGCACTATAAATTTTTTTTTTAGATATACTTGAAAGCTAATTAAATTTACTATAAAATTGTTCCTTTACAAATTTGTCAAATTCACACCGTTTTTTGAGATACAGTATATGTTATTCAAAATCGATAACTTTTGAAAAAATAATTTTTACCTCAGTCATTTTGTTAAAAATTTGCTTCTAGTGCCTCCCATGATTGTTTCTCAGAAAAATTGTCACAAACAAAGTTGTAGATGATTAAATTTTCTTCAATTTTATACATACTTTTGCCATTTTATATTCAACTGATCAAATGTTATCGAACTTCTAACATATAAGTTCAATTTCAAAGTTTCTCTAGAAATTAGTATGTTGAGAGCCTGTTGTAACTGTTTTAACTGCTGTAACTTGCGATCATGATGAATAACAAAATGGAAATAAGGAATTTGCAATTAAAACACATCACTTTTTTTATAATTATAGCTTTTATTATATTATTAGGAATCATAATAATGAAAGTATTTACAAGTACTGATAGTAATTCAAAAATGAAATCAAGGTCACCGGTATCTCACGCCCGATAAAGGGTAACAAAGGGCGGCCACCTGGCTTCTTCTAAAAGATAGAGGGAATGGGGTTCTCACTCACTTCATTATTCTTTATCTTCAGTTCAATTCAAATGTTCGTCAAGCGTTTTAGAGACAGTTTCTGTATCGGTGTTATGCATCGGTTTTTCATGAACTTTTTAATTTACACGAACTTAGACAGTGTAGTGCACACAATTACTACTTGTTATTTTGTGTGTGATGAAACAATCGATAGACTAGACTAGGTGATGGTGTTTCCACAGTGACAAAAAAAGGAATATTATCACTCAGCAAAGCAAGTAGAGGAAGGAGAGATGACAATAGCTCCTCAACTCCTCTTTAGAGAGTTGAGCAATAGCTCCTTTTCATTAATATTAAATGTTGAAAAATTACACCAGACCGCCATCCATCAAGGCTTATTTAAAGAGACAGGCATCTTCAACGTCCTCTGAACTAACTAAGATTGTAACTTTGAGATCCAAACAATTCAAATTCGATTCCAAAACACATTGTTCCTTTTGTGTCGAGTTTTCAGTTACTAACATCACAAATCGACGCTACAAAACTGACATACAAGTAACGAGTATGGATGCTTCACGAGCTAGACATGAACAATGGGAAGATGAAGTGATGGGTCATCTTTCCTCCTTAATTAATTTAGTTGTGGAGAAGGCTGTGTATCACGATAAATGTTAGTGAGGCCATTATATCAGAAACCCTAAACATCCACAAATGATATCCTATTTTCACGCTGCTGGACACTTCCCGTATGCCAAGTCTTGCTACTTATATGTACATGATATAGAAAGTCTCTCTACTCTATTGACACTAGAGGAGTACGAGAAGTTCACGAACAAAGGCTACTTCACTATAAGAAGGAATGACCGGTTCTTGTCTGTAATATGGACAGACATGACCATCGAGACAACCTTGATGCGGTCATTCATAAACCGAGGTGGGATGACCCTTGGTAGAGGTATAACACATAGTGCTCTCAGTAAATGGGTAATTAGGATGACTGCAAAATATTATGTGCTTCTCTCGAAGAATATTGTGACCAGCACAAGAATTGGAAAAGTTTTTACCAAAGTCGAGATGCAAGTGACATTGGCAAGCTTACACAATGGTTTGATAATCACCCTCCTTTTCCGAAGACCGAGAAAATCATGTCAAAAGCGGCAGGAGTCGTGGGAGATGGTAATCTTATGTTATGATGAATTTACAAATTGCAAAAGAGCAATGGGAAAAATAGAAAACTTGCCATTCACAAATATCAAACTGTCAAGGAAAGATGGCACACCTCCTCTTTCCTCAATGAATTCGACAATCAAGATTGACAATGATATAGTTGTCGTGGATCCATTCTTGCTTTTTCAGGAAATCTCAATTACCAAGAAATCGGACGACGATTTGATGAATTATCTACAATATGAACTGACTTCCTACTCCTTTCAACGACAGTGAAATGAGGAAGAGCAGAAGTCAGCACAATACACAATGTTTAAGCAAATTGATAAGGACATAGATTTAACTACCTTTTGAATTTTTTTAAAGTTATTTGGCAAAAAGTACTGACGCATAAAACCGACACAAAAACTGGCTCTAAAATGCTCGAAGAACGTTTGACGTGAACTAAAGTTAAAGAATAAGGAAAGAGCCCCATCTCTCCACCTGTATTTTGGAAGAAGCCAGGTGGCCGGCTTTTGTTACCCTTTACTGGGCATGAGGTACTGGTGACCTGGATTTCATTTTTGAATTACTATCAGTACATATTATAAATACTTTCATTATATGATTTGTAATCTTATGTATCTTTATATACAAATAAAAATGAAAATGTTTGTTCAAAATCTTAAATCTCCGAAAGTTCTTCTCCGATTGCTTTGAAATTTTGACACAAAATTGCATTTAAATACACACGTATTTGTATATACTATTTGAAAAACGCCATTTTTAGATGTAAAACAACACAAACTGCAGTACAGTCTCTTTACATCAGGTTCTAATTATACACAATTAATTGAGGATTCTAAATTAAATTTGAAAATTACAGAAAACTGGCTCACAGCTAATAATTTAATATTGAATAAAGATAAAACGAATACCATGGTATTTAGTATTAGAGATCACCCTAAGAAACATTTTCATCAGCACTCAAAATTCTTAGGTTTAACATTTGACTCTACTTTAAATTGGCATCAGCATATAATCAACCTTAAAAAAAGATTAAGCTCAAGTATATATGCACTAAAACGATTGTGTGGCGAACTTGATACAGATTCTCTTTGTCAGGCTTATTACGGTATCTTCCACTGCCATTTAAATTAAGTCCTCATAGTTTGGGGATAATCTTCTCATTCCCAAGAGGCATTCACCATACAAAAGAAAGCGGTGAGGGTTATTACCGGAGCAGGTAAATTAGATCACTGCAGAGAAATTTTTAAAGATACTAACATCTTAACTTTGTACTCCCTTTATATTTTTCAGGGCTTAATGTATCTTCAAGCTAATCTTAACCAAATAAATTGCAGGGGGACATACATCATTATAATACCCGATCAAAAAATCTTGTAAATTTACCATATGTTAGATTAGCTAAGTTTCATATAAAACCTGTAATTATAGCCAGTAAATTATATAATAAGCTACCAGAAGAATTGAAAAAACTAAATGACAGAAATTTTAGCTTAAGATTAAAAAACTTTCTGTGTAAACAGTCGTTTTACACTATGGATGAATTTGAAGAAAAATCATGGACTTTGAATGATTTTTAAAATGTATGTATTATATTATTTTTTTAAAATGTGACGTGTCAATGTATTTTATTTACTGACAAATAAAAATATTCTATTCTATAATCCGGCCGTTCAATACTCCGGCACGTCTAGTAATCCGGCGCTGTGTTTCCGCCGATGAGTCATTAAATTTCTAAAACATATCTAGACGTGAGTCTCCACAACGACAGTAGTACGTCGGCGTTTGCTAAGGGAAGTTGAATACATTGTGATTGTTGCAAGTGTGTTAAGTGAAGGCCGTGTTGTGAGTAGTGCAATCTACAAGTGCAGTGCGATGTCGGGAAAACGTAAGCATGTTACGCTGACTTTAGATAAAAAATATGCAATTTATCGGTTGGAAAAGGGTGAGAAGTTGGTCAATTTGTCTAAGGAATACAATATCGGGCGTGCAACTATACACGACATTAAGAAGAGAAAGGAGCAAATTGAATCATTCTTTAAGAGGGGTAGTGAAACATCTTCCAAGGTAAGAAAGACATTAAAAGCAGGTGAATTTCCGCAAGTAGAAGACGCACTTTATGCTTGGTTTATGAAAGAAAGGAGCCGTCACACACCTATTTCAGGTGATATCATTATGGAAAAGGCAAAAATATTTTTTTTTTAAATTATGAAAAAGGACGACTTCCGTGCAAGTGTCGAGTGGTTAGATAAGTTCAAACGGCGCTTTGGAATTCGATTGTTAACTTTAACTGGAGAAAAACTTTCAAGTGATGTAGAGGCTGCAGAGCCTTTTGTTATAAAATTTAAAGAAACCGTCAAAGAAATGGATTTAGGCCCAGATCAGATTCACAATGCAGACAAGTGTGGCCTGTTCTGGCGTCTTTTGCCGAAAAAAACCTTTGTTTATAGGGAGGAAGCTAGTGCCCCAGGTTGCAAGTTGGCAAAAGAAAGAATAACTTTAATGCCGTGTTTTAATGCTAGTGGCACGCAGAAATTAGAATTGCTGGTTATTGGGAAAGCCAATAAGCCAAGGGCTTTCAAAAACTTACAGTTGCCGGTTTCATACACAAATTCAACCAGGGGATGGATAACGAAAACTCTTTTCTCGGAATGGTTTCATAAAACTTTTGTTCCATCGATAAACAAGTTTTTGAAGAAACAGAAATTGTCTCAAAAAGCCCTTTTAGTTCTTGACAATTGTCCTGGACATCCTGATGAAGACGAGTTAAAATCTAAGGATGGTAAAATCATTGCTTTATTTTTGGCCTCCAATGTAACTCCGTTACTCCAACCTATGGACCAAAACGTGATCCAAACTATAAAAACAGTTATAAAAAAACCCTGTTGTACAGTGTTCTATCAAAAGAGGGGAGTGTTGTTACAGAGTTGAAGGAAACCAACCTCAAAGATGTTTTTTTTAATCTCGCAAGCGCATGGGAAAAACTTTCAACAAAAACAATTGTTTGTTCGTGGGCAAAGTTGTGGCCTTCTCTGGATTTACTACAGGATTACAAAAACAATTCACAACCCCAAATTATCACAGATGTTGAGCTAAATGACTTGAGAGAAGCAATTATTGAACAACTAGTAGACGAGCCTGATTATCTGACATCAGCTGATGTTAACGCCTGGTTAGAAGGAGCAGACGACGAGCAGTGTCAAATAATGACAGACGATGACATCATCGAAGACCTACTAGACAGCAGTGACATGGAGGAGGGCGGAGCAAATACGGCAGCTGCACACACAGTAAACAAGGACTCGGCACTCTGTGCCTACGCAACTGCAATAACTTGGGCGGAAGAAAATGGAGTTTCAGCTTCCAACATATTGACGCTCAAGAGACTTCAAGAAAATGTTTTAAAACTTTCCTTTAATGCAAATAAGCAGAAAAGCATTACAAACTATTTTGCTGTTGTTTAAGTAAATGTAAAGTGTACAGTATTTAATTTAGAGACTGACTTGGTTCATCGATTAAAATACATATTGTACTGTACCTTTCTGTTTCATATCACAGTTTATTTTTCATAATAATTAACGAAATTTCATTATACAGTACATAGTTAAAACGATTGTTGTCATAGTTTTCATAAGCAATAAAAATGTAGTTTATTGTTAAATTTCTTAATTTTTTAATTCACTTCCACTAATCCGGCATTTTTGGTAATCCGGCCTTACTAATCCCCATATAGGGCCGGATTACCGAGATCCTACTGTATACTAAATATTAAATAAATATGTTTATTGTTGTTAAATTGGCCGTTTGCTCTAATATTTCTATTACCAGCTAATTTCAAACTTTGAAGCAATTATTTGTATTTCTAACTTTTAGGTAAGGTTTTTTTTTAAAGTACAGATCTTGCTGGTTCTTTTAACCTTTATTATAACTGCTGTTATAAAATATCCGAAATAATTTTTTTTGGACATTTAACATTATTTACTATCTCAGCTTTGGGATTGTTATTAATCCCTACACCTGTAGGATAACTATGTGTATAAAAGGTGCCAATGGCGACTCCCCTAGTAATACAATTAAAGCTACAATTAAAAAAAAAGTGTTGTGTTTTAATTGCAATGACCTTAATTCCATTGTTAAAGTGTTGTTATTTATCATGACAGCAAGTTACAGCAGTTAAAACATAACAGGCTCTCAACATACTCATTTCTAAAGGAACACCGAAATTGAGCGTATATGTTAGAAATTCAATAACTTTTGATCGGTTAAAAATAAATAGTGTACAAAAAGTTGAAGGAAATGTAATCATCTACAACTTCGTACATGACAATTTTTCTGAGAAGCAATCATGTTTACCTTCTAAAAACTATTCCTAACAAAGTCCTGAAGTCAAAAACTATCGCATATTCTATGCGCTCTACACCCCACTTTTAAGCACTCATTGGCTGGACTACTGGTTCGGGATATCTAACTCCAAACTTCAGAAGGAAAGCAATATTTCAGTCAATCTAGTAAAACCATTTACATAGCAAGCTACATCTGTGTATAGAGATATCTGTGGGGGTTTTAGCTATGCAAGGAAACTTACCTAAAAACAAATTGTAAATCTTGCTTTAGGCTCAATTAATTTTGGAAAAAGCATAACTTTTAGCTTAACAAATTGTATGTGTTAGCAACATACTTAATCTATTTATATAAAATCCAAAACCCACTCACTCACTCACTGACTTACTGACTGATCACAAGTATCTCAAAAACCATACTACCTATGAACATGAAATCTGGTACACATATTGCTCATAGGCCCGAGAGGTGCACTAAGAAAGGATTTTAAAATATTTGGCCTTTAAGGGTTGAAACAACCACTAAAACAATAATTATTGTTTGTTAAATATTTTAAAAACTATACTGGCTAGGAACGTGAAATTTGGTACACATATTGCTCATAGGCGCTAGAGGTATACTAATAAAGGATTTAAAAATATTTGGCCTTTAAGGGTTGAACCAACCCCTAAAATTATAAATATTGTTTGTTACATAGATAATCTCAAAAACCATATATAATAGCCTAGGAACTTGAAATTTGGCACATATATTGCTCTTAGGCGCTCTAATAAAAGGTTTTAAAATATTTAGCCTTTAAGGGTTGAACCAACCCCTAAAACAATAAACATTGTTTCTTATACTTTCCTTAAAACAAGAAAGATGAAATTTTGTACATTTATTTCTTACAAGATACATATAAAAAGTAAACCAGTTTCACATTTCGTTACCGCCCGGTATTTTTCTGAGTTATATCTGTATACTGAAGGATTCATCACACTTTTACCTATCTGAAACTGCCATCCAATCCAAAATCGGATAAATAGTTCCAAAGATATGTAATTGTCTGTAAACCTTTGCAATTGAGCAGATTTAAACCAATAAAACAACACATTTTTCGTTCGAGATATCTTTTATAATTCAAATTATTTCAATAGAGTTTTTGATATCTATTTATAGACCAAAGTTCAATCTTTCATTTGGTGTAAAGCAAACTATATTTGACTTTTTAGATGTTATTCAAACAGCAGTTGAAAGTTCATATTTGCACAGAATTCATACTACCGCTTGAGTTTGCAAAACAAGGCTGTTTCCATTGTCTTCAACGGTCATATTTTGAATTTCCTTTGTCCGCACGAGGTTTCATTTGTTTCATCTGACTTTTGTAATTCAATTGATTCTAAGTAAAACACTTTTATGATGAGGTAATATACAAGTATACAGTTCAATTCTTTGATTTATTCTCTACACTTTGTTTTAATAATATTTCATTTTTGGGCAAAGCATATATTAGTAAATTATGTTTCAAATTAGGCGGTTTTGTTAGCAATCGTGTATTTGGAACACAAAAACTGTTGTTTTTAAAATAAGAAATTTGAAATCGATAAATGTTTTTATACAGTTCTATTTAGAACTAAATTACGAAACTTTTTTACATTTACGAAAAAAACTACAAAAAATGTGTACGACTTGTTATGTAGGCCTAAAGTTGAACTTTTTCCTTTCGTACTGAACATTTTTTGCTTCTTGAGCTAATAACTTTTACAATTTTACATCAATAAATTGTTTAATTACTTATATGGATTGTTTTAACCTTTTTATACAAAAAAGGTACAGAACACTTTTGGATTGGTATACAATTACTATATTTGGCGAATTTTTTAAAATATGCTTGCACACGCACCGAAATGAATTGGCGTTGCAAAACATTAACATGGACAGTTGTAGGGTTAAAGCTAGAATGTTGATATTTTGTAAATTTATTTCTTACAAAATACATAGAAAAATATACTAATTTTACACTTTGTCATGTTCTGTTAAGGGATTGAAATGTAGTAACAACCCCTAAAACAATAAATATAAAATTTTATAATTTTCTTATATGTAGAAAGCTGATAATTTGTAAATCCACGGTCTGTTAAGGGGTGGAAATGTAGTAACAACATATAAAACTATAAATATTAATTGAATACTGCCAAGGAACTTGAAATTTGGTACACATATTACTCATATGCGCTAGAGGCATACAAAGAAAGGATTTTAAAATATTGGCCTTTAAGGAAGCTGATAATTTGTAAATCCACGGTCTGTTAAGGGGTGGAAATGTAGTAACAACATATAAAACTATAAATATTAATTGAATACTGCCAAGGAACTTGAAATTTGGTACACATATTACTCATATGCGCTAGAGGCATACAAAGAAAGGATTTTAAAATATTGGCCTTTAAGGGTTGAAACAACCCCTAAAACAAAAAATATACATTTTTTACTTTCCTCAAAGCTATAGAGTTTATATTTTGTACATTTATTTCTTACACATATAAAAATAAACCAGTTTTACATTTTGTCACATCCTGCTAAGGGGTGGGAATGTAGAAACAACCCTTAAAAAATAAATATTATTTTTTATACTTTCCTTAAAGCTAGAAAGCTGAAATTTTGTACATTTATTTCTTACAAGATACATATAAAAAGTAAACCAGTTTCACATTTCGTTACGTGCTGCTAGGGGTGAAAATATGATAACAACCCTTGAAAAGAATAAATATACTATTTTATACTTTCCTTAAAGCTAGAGAGCTGATATTTTATAAATTTATTTCTTACAAAATAAATAGAAAAATAATCCAGTTTTACATTTTGTTATGTGTTGCTAAGGGGTGGAAATGTGATTAGAACCTAAAATCATTAAATATTAATTGGTATTCTTTCCTTAAAATCTATGCATTTGGATGTTGTAGATGGACGTATCTGGGTGATCTGCAACATCCAGCTAAGGCTGTGATTTACCAGTTTGTAAATTTAGCGGTTGAAAAAAGACGCTCTTTACTTTGAATTTTATTTTTTTATTTATTAAATTTCTTTAGCCCACATACAGTGACGAAGACGATTGTCGGGCACCCAGTGAACAATAAATACCAAACTAATTGAAACGCAGGCGCAACCCCATCCCCCACCATCTTCTCTTCTCAGTTGTCAGCAGCTCAACTCATTCATTGCGTTCTATGTTTTGTGACACTGTTTATTACTGCTGCTGTCAATTGTTGTATTGTCTTTTTGATCAGTGCATTTTTCATTGTTTGCATGGCTGAAGTTCCTCGTAGTTTGTTTACCGGAAGGCCAATACGAGGTCAAACTAGGGAAATTGTATATAATGTTTTAGAATATTTAAAAGTTATGCGAGTTGAAAACAAACTGAAATTTAACTTTGCCGAAAAAACGTCTAAGGCTACTGGTGTAGGGAAAACAACAGTAAAAAAATCATTCGAGAAAGTGCAACTGCTTTAGCTGCGTGTGGCGATCTGAAATTTTCTACACCTACCGGGAAAAAGAATCAACGGAGAAAGAGGGTAGAAGTTGGTGATTTTACTAAAGCCAGTATAAGAAGGAAAATAAATACATTTCTAGAAAGGTTTTCCCTACTCTCTTAAACATCCGTGATGCGTTAGAGGAAGTAGATATAGTGAAATGTAGTAAAAGTCATGTCATAAAAATACTGTTCTAGACTTAGGGTTTAAGTGGAAGAAATGTCAATCTCAAAGAAAGATTCTGCACGAACGCCCTGAGATAGTTAATTGGAGAAAGCAGTACATCAGAGAAGTGAAAAGATGTAGAACTGAGATGTAAAATGTTGTTTATGTGGACGAATCATATATGAATGCCGGGCATGTGACGGGAAAGTGTTGGCAAAGTCCGAAAGAAATAGGAATCGCTACTCCTGTTAGTAAGGGCAATAAGATTATTATCGTGCACGGTGGGGGTGAAATGGGCTTGGTTAGCGAAGCTTTTTTTTTAAATTCACCGCGAAACAGAAGAGTGGTGATTACCATGACTCCATGAACTTTGCAAATTTTTCAAAGTGGATCATGGAAAAGTTGGTACCAAATTTGCCAAGTGAAAGTGTCATTGTTTTAGACAACGCCAAATATCATAACGTTGAAGAAAACAAAAAGTCAAGTAATAACTCCTTAAAACTGGACATTCAAAATTGGCTGACAAGAAATGGTATGGAATTTTACCTAAAAATTACCTAAAAATGACCAAGGCAGAACTATTGATGCTTATCAAAAATCAACCAAGAAACCCAGTGTATAAAGTTGATACTCTGCCGGAAAGCCATGGACACAAGGTTCTTAGATTGTTCAGACCTTACCAACCGGATCTGAACCCCATTGAGTTGGTATGGGGAGCCATAAAGGGACAGGTAAGATAAAATAAAAAAATATATAAGCAAATATTTCATTAATATTGTAGTGAATATTTTATAGTTTGTTTTATGCTTACGTAGGTTTTAGGAGAATAAGACCCCTATTTCAAATCTATTTTATTAAGTATAGGCATAATATTAATTATTCTATTATGTCAATGCAGTTTTCGATTCAGCACAAAAAAGTAGAACACAAACAAAAGTAATTATAAATCAATTTTTAAAATTTTAGAAATTTGAAAAGGGGTGTTTGCCTAGGCTCGATTTTTTTTAGAACAATTTAAAAATGAACTATTGATGTCATTTTAAATCATTGCCATTTAATCCATTATATTAGTTTACATGAACACAAAAACGCATAAAACAAATATTAAAATATTGTACATGTTACAGGAAATTCGCTAAAATGTAAAAAAAGCAAATGTCAAAAAAACATGTTGTAACAGACAAAGATGTGTTATAAAGGGTTAATTTTGTTTGTATGTAAGAGGTAATCTCTCGAACTACTGAACTGATTGAAAAAATAGTTTTACTAATAAAAAGCTACACGATCCCTGAGTAACATAGCCTATAATTCATTTCGATAAAAACATTTTTAATTTTAATATTTGTAAATTTAGTCGGATAAAATCTTAAGTTAGGCCTAGATTGATAAATCAGCATTATGTATTTACATTTATTACCATAGCAACCAATTGAATAAAATAACAGATAAACAGCTTGGAACGGCCAATCGACCGATCCAATTGGGGTTAATTAATTACATTAATTAAAATAAATTCAAAGTCATTATAACAAAAGATTAAAGCCAAAGGGTGTCAAAATAGCCCAAAATTAAGATAAAAAAGGAGTTTCCAATGTGAAAATAGTCTTTATTAATAATTTTGAAGAATTTACTAAAATTGTGTTAGTTGAATAAGTGCAGACTATGACGTATGCATTAGCGACAAAATCGATCCAAAACCTTGCAGGAACAGACAGGAATAGACTTGTCCAGTCTTGTCTAAATTTGGTAGAAATGAGATAACATTGAAAGATAGGGGTTTGTAATTTTATTGAAAAAAGTTGTTATTATTAGATTTATGTTGAAAGGAGAGTTAAATAAGCAAGGAGTAATAAAACTAATTTTGTTATGATAATTTGTTAAAAAGTTATAGACAAAAATGTAAGCGTAAACAAATTGATTTGGCAGAATTTGAATAAAATCCAAAAACAAAGTAGAGTCATTTGTAGAGTTAAAAACGGTTAAGAAAATAAAGTAATAAAAAATATAAAGTTATAAAGTTTAATAGCTAAAAAATAAAGTGTAAAGTCATTCTTGGGCATAAAAAGGCCAATAACTCATAAAGTTCAAATGTAATTAAATCATAAAAAATAGCATTTAATAGAGTCAATAATAGGGCATAGTCAAGCCAAAGTTCAAAATAAATAAATAAGTAGTTTTGTAAAAATAAAATAAATTAATAAAAAAATTTTATTAATTCAAAATAAATACAAGGGAGAATAATAAAAGGGAAATATTGATAAAATAGGGTATATATATGTGTAATAAATTGTAATGCCATGTGAGATATGAAAAGAGCTTTAAAGGGGGGGGAATGGAACGCCGAAAACCAAACGAAGGCAATTAGAGAAACAACAAGCTGAATAACTAAACAACCAAACAAGCAATTAAAAATCCAACACCAGATAAGCGCGTTTCAAGACCAACCGAAGAAGATACAAGCAAGAAAAAATGGAAAATTTCAAATTTACAGGAAATAAATTTCAAAATTTAAACGAAACTAACGAAGTCCATAAATCAAGAATGAAGAGGAGTAGAAACGCCATTCGAATTCCAGAGAAACCAGAAACCGTCAACCAATCCATAGAAGTCAATAAAATCAAAATCCGACCACGCAAAAAGAAGTTATAGAGTTTGGATGAAATCAAAGCCAAAATTGCAAATCGACAGGCACGGACATGAACTGAAGACAGAAGCACCGAGAAGGAAGTTACGTCATCGGAGGTACTACGTAAAACAAAACAGAGCGCATACTGTAATTCCATAAATGAAGATAATAATTAAATTAGGCCTAATCGACAGGAAATAAAGGCACTAAAATTCATCAAATAAATCAGGGAATATATTAAAACCAAAAAATATATTTCTAAAGCAAGAAATCAGAATTTCTTGTCACCTACAGGAAGATGCTCGTTTGACAAGTAACAAGTCGAGGAAAGCAGCTTGCATCCCCTCTAACTTTAGTTTAGCACGAAGCGCCAACGAGGAAACAGCTGACCGAGCTCCAAGGGTACTTAGAGAAAGTCGAAGGGTGATCAGTTACGGTGTGCGTTATGTACTAGCTCCGGCCTAAAGCTAAGTCGGGTCGTGATAATTTCGGGAGAAGAATATCCATATAAACGGCCTATCTTGCCAAAAGATACTACAATCAACGAGGAGAGGACAACTCTAATTAAGTCCAGGAGAAGACAACTGTAAACCAAAGAAACCATTCTGGGGACCAAGGAGAACAACTTTAAATTGCTGGAAACCAACAGAAAGAATTACGCGTCGAACTTCTTGTGTTCTGTAAGTGGTAAACAATCATTGTTACTTATAATTTTAAATAAATCCCTTTTTTGCAAAATAATAAATAAATTAAATTCAGTTAAATAAATAAATTCAAGTAGATTCTGGGGAAATTGAATAAAGTAAACTCGTTTAGTAAATTTCATTACTCACAATGGCAAATCGTCGTATGTAAATAATATAATCATTAATATACACATTCTAATTAATAAATTAATTAATCACTTTGCTACTTTTCAATATACGTAAATATAAGCTAAATATTAATAAATTTCATTGTGTTTTTGAAAATAATAATTTGTTGTTTCAAAGTTAATGCATTTATGTTTAATCAATAAATCGTTTTGTGTTTTCAATAGAAAATTTTGAATATATAATTTACAAATCCAATCAAAATAATCCTAAAACCATTAAGTGTTCTAGTGTAATTAAGTCAGCAGGTGAGTTATTCACGGATCACTACAAATTTAACTCCAAAGGGAACGATCCCGAAAAAGAGTCTAGAATTGAGCTAGTGTACTACACAAAAGACAAGAAAGGTCTAATTAATTTAAATTTAAAAAACTTAAGAATTGGAAACAAAAGGTTTCTTTTTCTTGCCCTCGCCAAACCTCTCAAATTGTTCTAACGGGGTAGTACTAGAGAACAACATCAAATAAGGCCTGAAAACACTTGGGTGTTATTTGAT
>JAGFPH010012749.1:0-13531 GCA_018207615.1 Philaenus spumarius | reverse complement strand
AAAAGTGTTTTACTTAGAATCAATTGAATTACAAAAGTAAGATGAAACAAATGAAACCTCGTGCGGACAAAGGAAATTCAAAATATGACCGTTGAAGACAATGGAAACAGCCTTGTTTTGCAAACTCAAGCGGTAGTATGAATTCTGTGCAAATATGAACTTTCAACTGCTGTTTGAATAACATCTAAAAAGTCAAATATAGTTTGCTTTACACCAAATGAAAGATTGAACTTTGGTCTATAAATAGATATCAAAAAGTCTATTGAAATAATTTGAATTATAAAAGATATCTCGAACGAAAAATGTGTTGTTTTATTGGTTTAAATCTGCTCAATTGCAAAGGTTTACAGACAATTACATATCTTTGGAACTATTTATCCGATTTTGGATTGGATGGCAGTTTCAGATAGGTAAAAGTGTGATGAATCCTTCAGTATACAGATATAACTCAGAAAAATACCGGGCGGTAACGAAATGTGAAACTGGTTTACTTTTTATATGTATCTTGTAAGAAATAAATGTACAAAATTTCATCTTTCTTGTTTTAAGGAAAGTATAAGAAACAATGTTTATTGTTTTAGGGGTTGGTTCAACCCTTAAAGGCTAAATATTTTAAAACCTTTTATTAGAGCGCCTAAGAGCAATTATGTGCCAAATTTCAAGTTCCTAGGCTATTATATATGGTTTTTGAGATTATCTATGTAACAAACAATATTTATAATTTTAGGGGTTGGTTCAACCCTTAAAGGCCAAATATTTTTAAATCCTTTATTAGTATACCTCTAGCGCCTATGACCAATATGTGTACCAAATTTCACGTTCCTAGCCAGTATAGTTTTTAAAATATTTAACAAACAATAATTATTGTTTTAGTGGTTGTTTCAACCCTTAAAGGCCAAATATTTTAAAATCCTTTCTTAGTGCACCTCTCGGGCCTATGAGCAATATGTGTACCAAATTTCATGTTCATAGGTAGTATGGTTTTTGAGATACTTGTGATCAGTCAGTAAGTCAGTGAGTGAGTGAGTGGGTTTTGGATTTTATATAAATAGATTAAGTATGTTGCTAACACATACAATTTGTTAAGCTAAAAGTTATGCTTTTTCCAAAATTAATTGAGCCTAAAGCAAGATTTACAATTTGTTTTTAGGTAAGTTTCCTTGCATAGCTAAAACCCCACAGATATCTCTATACACAGATGTAGCTTGCTATGTAAATGGTTTTACTAGATTGACTGAAATATTGCTTTCCTTCTGAAGTTTGGAGTTAGATATCCCGAACCAGTAGTCCAGCCAATGAGTGCTTAAAAGTGGGGTGTAGAGCGTATAGAATATGCGATAGTTTTTGGCTTCAGGACTTTGTTAGGAATAGTTTTTAGAAGGTAAACATGATTGCTTCTCAGAAAAATTGTCATGTACGAAGTTGTAGATGATTACATTTCCTTCAACTTTTTGTACACTATTTATTTTTAACCGATCAAAAGTTATTGAATTTCTAACATATACGCTCAATTTCGGTGTTCCTTTAGAAATGAGTATGTTGAGAGCCTGTTATGTTTTAACTGCTGTAACTTGCTGTCATGATAAATAACAACACTTTAACAATGGAATTAAGATCATTGCAATTAAAACACACCACTTTTTTTATAATTGTAGCTTTTATTATATTACTAGGGGAGTCGCCATTGGCACCTTTTATACACATAATTATCCTACAGGTGTAGGGATTAATAACAATCCCAAAACTAAGATAGTAAATAATGTTAAATGTCCAAAAAAAATTATTTCGGATATTTTATAACAGCAGTTATAATAAAGGTTAAAAGAACCAGCAAGATCTGTACTTTAATAAAAACCTTACCTGAAAGTTAGAAATACAAATAATTGCTTTAAAGTTTGAAATCAGCTGGTAATAGAAATATTAGAGCAAACAGCCAATTTAACAACAATAAACATATTTATTTAATATTTAGTATAGAGTAGGATCTGGGTAATCCGGCAATATATGGGGATTAGTGGAAGTGAATTAAAAAATTAAGAAATTTAACAATAAACTACATTTTTATTGCTTATGAAAACTATGACAATAATCGTTTTAACTATGTACTGTATAATGAAATTTCGTTAATTATTATGAAAAATAAACTGTGATATGAAACAGAAAGGTACTGTGAAGTATGTATTTTAACAGATGAACAAATCAATGAACAAATACAGTCACTAAACACTGTACACGCAAAATGAAAATTTAATACCTACTGTACACTTTACATTTACTTAAACAACAGCAAAATAGTTTGTAATTCTTTTCTGCTTCTTTGCATTAAAGGAAAGTTTTAAAACATGAAGTCTCTTGAGCGTCAATATGTTGGAAGCTGAAACTCCATTTTCTTCCGCCCAAGTTATTGCAGTTGCGTAGGCACAGAGCGCCGAGTCCTTGTTTACTGTGTGTGCAGCTGCGGTAATGGCTCCGCCCTCCTCCACGTCACTGCTGTCTAGTAGGTCTTCGATGATCTCATCGTCTGTCATTATTTGACACTGCTCGTCGTCTGCTCCTTCTAACCAGATGTTAACATCAGCTGATGTCAGATCATCAGGCTCGTCTACTAGTTGTTCAATCATTGGTTCTTTCAAGTCATTTGCTCAACATCTGTGATAATTTGGGGTTGTGAATTTTTTTTGTAATCCTGTAGTAAATCCAGAGAAGGCCACAACTTTGCCCACGAACAAACAATTGTTTTTGTTGAAAGTTTTTCCCATGCGCTTGCAAGATAAAAACAACATCTTTGAGGTTGGTTTCCTTCAACGCTGTAACAACACTCCCCTCTTTTGATAGAACACTGTACAACAGGGTTTTTTTATAACTTGTTTTTATAGTTTGGATCATGTTTTGGTCCATAGGTTGGAGTAACGGAGTTACATTGGAGGGCAAAAATAAAGCAATGATTTTACCATCCTTAGATTTTAACTCGTCCTCATCAGGATGTCAAGGACAATTGTCAAGAACTAAAAGGGCTTTTTGAGGCAATTTCTGTTTCTTCAAAAACTTGTTTACCGATGGAACAAAAGTTTTAAGAAGCCATTCCGAAAAAAGAGTTTTCGTCATCCATTCCCTGGTTGAATTTGTGTATGAAACCGACAACTGTACGTTTTTGAAAACCCTTGGCTTTTTGGCTTTCCCAATGTCCAGAAATTCTAATTTCTGCGTGCCACTAGCATTACAACACGGCATTAAAGTTATTCTATCTTTTGCCAACTTGCAACCTGGGGCACTAGCTTCCTCCCTATGAACAAAGGTTTTTTTCGGCAAAAGACGCCAGAACAGGCCACTCTTGTCTGCATTGTGAATCTGATCTGGGCCTAAATCCATTTCTTTGACGGTTTCTTTAAATTTTATAACAAAAGGCTCTGCAGCCTCTACATCACTTAAAAGTTTTTCTCAAGTTAAAGTTAACAATCGAATTTCAAAGCGCCGTTTGAACTCATCTAACCACTCGACACTTGCACGGAAGTCGTCCTTTTTCATAATTTTTTTAAAAAATATTTTTGCCTTTTCCATGATAATATCACCTGAAATAGGTGTGTGACGGCTCCTTTCTTGCATGAACCAAGCATAAAGTGCGTTTTCTACTTGCGGAAATTCACCTGCTTTTAATGTCTTTCTTACCTTGGAAGATGTTTCACTACCCCTCTTGAAGAATGATTCAATTTGCTCCTTTCTCTTCTTAATGTTGTGTATAGTTGCATGCCCGATATTGTATTCCTTAGACAAATTGACCAACTTCTCACCCTTTTCCAACCGATAAATTGCATATTTTTTATCTAAAGTCAGCGTAACATGCTTACGTTTTCCCGACATCGCACTGCACTTGTAGATTGCACTACTCACAACACGGCCTTCACTTAACACACTCGCAACAATCACAATGTATTCAACTTCCCTTAGCAAACGCCGACGTACTACTGTCGTTGTGGAGACTCACGTCTAGATATGTTCTAGAAATTTAATGACTCATCGGCGGAAACACAGCGCCGGATTACTAGACGTGCCGGAGTATTGAATGGCCGGATTATAGAATAGAATATTTTTATTTGTCAGTAAATAAAATACATTGACACGTCACATTTAAAAAAAATAATATAATACATACATTTTAAGAATCATTCAAAGTCCATGATTTTTCTTCAAATTCATCCATAGTGTAAAACGACTGTTTACACAGAAAGTTTTTTAATCTTAAGCTAAAATTTCTGTCATTTAGTTTTTTCAATTCTTCTGGTAGCTTATTATATAATTTACTGGCTATAATTACAGGTTTTATATGAAACTTAGCTAATCTAACATATGGTAAATTTACAAGATTTTTTGATCGGGTATTATAATGATGTATGTCCCCCTGCAATTTATTTGGTTAAGATTAGCTCGAAGATACATTAAGCCCTGAAAAATATAAAGGGAGTACAAAGTTAAGATGTTAGTATCTTTAAAAATTTCTCTGCAGTGATCTAATTTACCTGCTCCGGTAATAACCCTCACTGCTTTCTTTTGCATGGTGAATGCCTCTTGGGAATGAGAAGATGATCCCCAAACTATGAGGCCGTAATTTAAATGGCAGTGGAAGATACCGTAATAAGCCTGACAAAGAGAATCTGTATCAAGTTCGCCACACAATCGTTTTAGTGCATATATACTTGAGCTTAATCTTTTTTTAAGGTTGATTATATGCTGATGCCAATTTAAAGTAGAGTCAAATGTTAAACCTAAGAATTTTGAGTGCTGAAAATATTTCTTAGGGTGATCTCTAAGACTAAATACCATGGTATTCGTTTTATCTTTATTAAATATTAAATTATTAGCTGTGAGCCAGTTTTCTGTAATTTTCAAATTTAATTTAGAATCCTCAATTAATTGTGTATAATTAGAACCTGATGTAAAGAGACTGTACTGCAGTTTGTGTTGTTTTACATCTAAAAATGGCGTTTTCCAAATAGTATATACAAATACGTGTGTATTTAAATGCAATTTTGTGTCAAAATTTCAAAGCCATCGGAGAAGAACTTTCGGAGATTTAAGATTTTGAACAAACATTTTCATTTTTATTTGTATATAAATATACATAAGATTACAAATCATATAATGAAAGTATTTATATGTACTGATAGTTGTTCAAAAATGAAATCCAGGTCACCAGTACCTCATGCCCAGTAAATTGTAACAAAGGCCGGCCACCTGGCTTCTACCAAAATACAGGGTAGAGAGATGGGGCTCTTTCTTTATTCTTTAACTTTAGTTCACTTCAAACGTTCTTCGAGCATTTTAGAGCCAGTTTTTGTGTCGGTGTTATGCGTCATTACTTTTTGCCAAATAACTTTGAAAAAATTCAAAAGGTAGTTAAATCTACGTCCTTATCAATTTGCTTAAACATTGTGTATAGCGCTGACTTTCTTGTGAATGGCAAGTTTTCCACTTTTGCCATTGCTCTTTTGCAATTTGTAAATGCATCATGACATAAAATTACCATCTCCCACGACTCCTGCCACTTTTGACATGATATTCTCGGTCCTCGGAAAAGGAGGGTGATTATCAAACCATTGTTTAAGCTTGCCAATGTCACTTGCATCTCGACTTTGGGGTGAAAACTTTTCCAATCCTTGTGCTGGTCACAATATTCTTCGAGAGAAGCTCATAATATGTTGCAGTCATCCTAATTACCCATTTACTGAGAGCACTATGTGTTATACCTCTACCATGGGTCATGCCACCTCGGTTTATGAATGACCGCATCAAGGTTGTCTCGATGGTCATGTCTGTCCACATTACAGACCAGAACTTGTCATTCCTTCTTATAGTGAAGTAGCCTTTGTTTGCAAACTTCTTGTACTCCTCTAGTGTCAATAGAGTAGAAAGACTTTCTATATCATGTACATATAAGTGGCAAGACTTAGCATACAGGAACTGTCCAGCAGCGTGAATATATTGTATCATTCGTAGATGTTTAGGGTTTCTGGTATAACGGCCTCATCAACATTTATCGTAATACACAGCCTTCTCCGCAACTAAATTAATTAAGGAGGAAAGACGACCCATCACTTCATCTTCCCATTGATCACGTCTAGCTCGTAAAGCATCCATATTCGTTACTTTTATGTCAGTTTTGTAGCGTCGTTTTGTGATGATAGTAACTGAAAATATCTTCCTACGTTTATCCTTCAGATTCTTTTGCTCACCCTGAAGATTTTCGGCACAAAAGAAACAATTTGTTTTGGAATCGAATTTGAATTAATTGTTTGGATCTCAAAGTTACAGTCTCAGGTGGTTCAGAGAACGTTGAAGATGCCTGTCTCTTTAAATGAGCCTTGATGGATGGCGGTCTGGTGTAATTTTTCGACATTTAATATGAATGAAAAGGGTTACCAAACTCTCTAAAGATGAGCTATTGCCATGTCCCCTTTCTCTACTTGCTTTGACTAGTGATAATATTCCTTTTTGTCACTGTGGAAACACCATCACCTAGTCCATCGATTGTTTCATCAAACACAAAACAACATTGTGTGCACTACACTGTCAAAGTTCGTGTAAATTAAAAAGTTCATGAAAAACCGACGCATAACACCAATACAAAAACTGTCTCTAAAACGCTCGACGAACGTTTGAATTGAACTGAAGATAAAGAATAAGGAAGTGAGTGTGAACCCTATCCCCTCTGTCGTTTGAAAGAAGCCAGGTGGCCGGCCTTTGTTACCCTTTACCGGGCGAGAGGTACTGTGAGACGGATTAAGCAATAGGCCTATCCGCTCAATGAAATATTTTTTCATTTTATTGTAAAATCTACTAAGTCCTTCAGACACAATTATACAGAGCAAGTTAGGCTAACTTTTCATGTTCAAAGTTGATCGGAACTCAGCAGCCAAATGAAACAAGCTGGCTAGAGAACAATGGAAAAATTATTTTAATAAAAGAGTTGTTTTTAAAGTATTAAAGTATGTAAAATAATCATAGCAATAAAAAAGTCTAATGACAATTTGGAATTAAATAAATAAATAAAAAGTTATTATTAAAATAAAAAGGAGGAAAAAAGTTAAAAGTCAGAGTTTTGAAAAAAATTTAAATCTTTTTAAGGGTATTGAGAGACCATTAGAATAATAGACAAATTACCAAAAAAGTTTTTGTTAAAATGAAATGGTTAATATAAAAATAATTAAATAGAAAGTAATTAAAAAAGGAAAATTAAATTAAAGTAGTTTAAAGTACAGTTTGAGTAAAAAGTAATAAGATAATTAAAGTAAATAAAGATTTTAACAAAATTAGTCATGTTCAAATAATACCAAAGAACCAAAGAAAAAAGTTAAGAGTATTAACGGTTTTTTGTAAAAAAGTAAAATGCCTATTTTCACCTATAAGTAAAGGGTTAGTAGAAAAAAAGTTAAGATAAAAAAATAGAGATAATAATTAGTATAAAATGTCAAAACCTGTGAAAGATAGAAAAAAGGATTAATCTAAGGTAAAATGGGGGTTAACATAAGTAGACAAAAAAGGATGGTACAAAAAGGACAATAACTCAACCAAAAATTAACCAATTCAAGAACGGCAAAAGACTAGTTTAGTGGAAAGACTTAAACAATAAAGTATGACCATAAAAAATATAAAAAACTTTATAATTTGGAAAAGCCGCGAGTCAAGACAAAAGCGATCGCGAAAAAGGTGTGAAACGGGAACGCGACGTCGTACAACTACAAATCGAGTTTGTGCGTAGCCAGTAAACCAAGCTGAACAAAATGACACCATCCAGAACCCAATCCGATCACGGGAAGCCGAGTTACAGGAATTTGGGAATAAATTATCACAAAACTCGCAAACCAAAAGAAACAGGCAGAAGTTAATAATTTTTCGTGAAGAGAATTGTCGGCCGACCAAAGGTAAAGACACGCCCATTCTACAGTATAGCCAATATAATTGCCAATGTACCAAATCAATTCATTTTAAAAACAGTAACAAAATATAACTTTTATATATATATTTGGGTAGAGAAAATAACCAGGATTATGAGAAAAATCAGGAAAAAATTCTACATTAATTACAAGCCAAGCGCCCCACCAAAAACAAAAGGGAAACTGAATAGAAAGGTTGGTAGGCTAGTATAGGCTTTTGCAGGAGCTGACCGAGAGACGCGGGTCACTTCAGCAGTCTTCATAGAAACTCCGGGAAAGTCTCTACGCTTCTCGTTAGATCATCGTAACACAGCAGAGTATAAGTTTTTGCAGGAGTTAACTGAAACACGCGGTTCACTTCAGTAGTCTTAAACAAAACTCCGGGAAAGTCTCTACGCTTCTCGTTAGATCAATGTATCACAGCAGAGTATAGTAAATGCAAAGATTTTAATACTTCGTAAATCTAAATAATTAGTAAAGTATAAAACCGAAAAACAAATAAACGAGTTTATAGTGTAGTAAATAGACGCTATATTTCGTCGAAAATACGATCGCCGAGAACTTCAAAGGAAGATCCAGGATAACAGCGGCGAGGTCTGTTAAAACGTGGTATCCGAACTCACAGGAGGAATCCAGACGAATTCACGGAAAGGTGACATCGTGGGACAAAATCCAGGACTTCCAGAACAGCGTTCCAGATCGGGACTTCCAGAACATCGCACCAATCCCGGACTCAGGATCTCCAATAAGGAATACGCCGTATTCGAAATAAGGTAGTGTCGGAGACATCTTTATAATTTTTCATATTTTACAGCATTGACGAGTAGGGCTTCACTTTTAAATTTTTAATATCTCAGTTTTGGGGAGTAAAGTTATAAAAAATATATTTAAATATATGTTATCTATCTTTCACAAAAAAGGTTACTTTTTATTGATTTTGAAGTTAAATTGTATATCAATAATTTCACAAAAACTAGCTAAGGAATTTTTTAGTATTTTAAGGATAAAGTATCCGATTTTAAGTTCTGTAAATAGTATAAGTTAAGAAAGAGTAAAGTTTATGTTTGATTTTACAACCAAAAAATCTTTTATTGAGAGTAAATTACCAACACCAAATTTAATTTTAAGAAGTGTTAATATTAAGGAAGGGTTGGCTGGGTATAACGAAGAGTACTGTTCTCCGAAAGGCACGACTCCTGGGCTGAGTTTAGTCTCTAAAATTATAATATATTACAAGTATTCCTTAGCAAAATATAATTAAGGGTTTTATCTCAAGGCTAGTAACTAAAGATAAATATCCTTGCAAAGACGAGCTACTCTCTTGACTTGACTGGTAGAGCTAGCCAGGACCCAAAAAAGGAATTTTCACTAGAGGTGATCAATTTAATTAATTTAAAAGCTAATTAGTTAAATTGTAACAGTTAGAGGTGAGCGGGGGGTAGTAGATCGTTGCAACTGGTGACCTTGATATCATTTTTGAATTATTATGAGTACTTGTAAATACTTTCATTATATGATTTGAAATAATATAATAAAAGCTATAATTAAAAAAAAATGTGTTGTGTTTTAATTGCAAATTTCTTATTTCCATTTTGTTATTCATCATGATCGCAAGTTACAGCAGTTAAAACAGTTACAACAGGCTCTCAACATACTTATTTCTAAAGCAACATCGGAATTGAGCTTATATGTTAGAAGTTCGATAACTTTTGATCGGTTGAAAATAAAATGGCAATATATCTGAGAAACAATTGTGGGAGAGACTAGAAGCAAATGTTTGACAAAGAGTAAAGTAAAAATAATTTTTTCGAAAATTATTGATTTTCAATAACATATATCTCGATATATAAAGGAACAATTTTATAGTCAATTTAATTAGCTTTCAAGTTTATTTGTAACTTTTTTTTCTCCAGTGCACCGTTTCCAAGTTATAAATAAAAATAAAAAAATTTTACCTTTCCACCCCCTACCTACCTTAGCTCACCTCCTAGGGGCGGGGACTTTTAGCAGTCCATGTTTACCTCCTAACTATTCCTAACAAAGTTCTAAAGTCAAAAATTATCGCATATTCCATGCACTCTACTCTACAATGCATTCATTGACTGGACTAAAAGGGGTTTTAGTATATCCAAATACGGAAAATAGCGACTAATTTTTGTGTGCCTAGTTCATTTAGTTTGGTGTCAAAGAAATTGATCTTTTAAATATAATTTTAAATTCTAGCAATGTAACATCTTTATTGTTTTGACATCTGTATTGCTAGGCCTCTGAATTATTTGAAATGAGTTCTATCCTATAACTCTCACCCAATGGATGTAAACATCTTGAAAGTAACAGTGGAACATTATTGCAGTTTAAATAAGAAAATACTGTATTTATGTTAGTAGAAACTATTATAAACTGTTAAACTATTAATAGTATAACTGTACTCTCTAACTTGCATTTTATTTTGATGTACACCTTGATAGGGTTACATACAATACTGTGGGTATATATTATACCTTGTCATTGCAAAACCACCAGCATGTGCAAGTTGAAACACAATACTGGAGGTCACCAATCATGGTCAGCTGTCTGAATCAGGGAGTGGTGGTAGTTGAGTCTGGGACAGTTCAAGAACTATACAGATGAGATGAAGATATGTAGAGTTTATAATCCTCTAAAGTTTGAAATGAATTAACAATTTTCTTCTTTTCAAAATAATACATCTTCGAATTAGCAGAACCATCACAAACACACATACATAGATAAAAAGTTTTACAATATTTTCTGAACAAATAAAAGGGTAAACAAGTTTTGTTAGGTTTATATTAATAATGTACAGTTTTCTTTACTTCATGATACAGTTTGTTTTGGTACAGTTAACTTTTGTGCAAAGTAATATTTGTTAGTAAAATATGACTCGGCCAATTTATGTCCTTTACATAAATCACTGAATCAAATTGACTAAATCCCAAGAATACAACTGTGGTTCATTCTAGTTTTGTAGTCAGGAGATTGATAACTCATTATTTTGATAAGTGATTGTCATTGGTCAACTAATCATTAGTGTTTAACCTGTTTTACATTAAGATATCATTATTGTATACAACTAGTAATGTATCTGTGTTGTGAACAGGTGTTTGTGTCTGTGGGCACTATGGTGATGCCTTGGCTTACACAACTGAAGGCAAGGTGTATGTCTGGGGTAAAAATGTCAAGCCTAGCCCTTGTACAAGGCCAAAGTTAGTTCCTGGACTGACTGACATTGCTGAAGCAAGATGTGATTGTGGACATTATCTCGCTCTAACAAAGAGTGGAGAGGTAAGAAACATTACTCTGTCCTTTATAATGTACTTCTATCTTTAAAGTGGTTTAGAAAATATTGTAAAATATTAGTTTTATAATAAATAAGAATAAAAAATTTGTATCCATGGAATATTCTAACACCGTTCCGCATATGGTGAAAAATACATTGGCGAAATATGATATTACCGTCACTTTTCGCACCAACAATAATATTCAAAAATTATTACGACCCAAACGTGTAATTCCAATCGAAAAGAAGTCGGGTGTTTACAAAATCAATTGTGATGATTGTGACAGTATTTATGTGGGACAGACGGGTAGGGCATTCAAAGACCGTTTTAATGAACATTTACCGCATACAAACATGCATAAATTAAAATCTAACTTTGCTCAACATTTAATTAATAGTAATCATTCATACACTAATTTCAACAAAAATCTGGTTCCACTTCATATTTGCAAAAAAGGTAGACTTTTGAACGCCTTAGAAGAATTCGAAATTTATAAGGAGTTTAATAACAATCCATCTAAATTATTAAACGATCAGCTGGATTTTAAAAGTAATAGTTTATATGACACAGCCCTAGGCTATTTTAAACCGGTTTTCTAACTACAGTAATATATTTCATTAGACAGTTTACAACAGTGTAGGCCTACCATGGACCACACTACGACCTACACGACGAAATTGTCCGGCACAATTAAGTTTTTTAAAAGTGTTGTAACTGTGGTGTTTTTGTGTGTTTTTTAAACGTGTTATGTGTTTTATTGTGTTTGTGTAAGTGTACTTGACAATGGGATTGCGGTCCCGAAACGCGTCGTAACATTCGAACGACCAAAAAGTCACAAGACGGAACATTAAAAGGTAATATTTAATATTATTATTAACATATTATCCTATATAATATTATTCAAAGTGACTTGGAATCCAAGAACCATGCAACTAAAATAAATAACAGTTGAGCTTAGTTTTTCAGAGGTAGTTATAACTTACACTTTAAGCTGTAAAGTCTCACCATATCTCAATGTATATGATATATTAAATGCAATAGAAATACACTGTATATATAATAAATACAAATTTTGTGGTTACAATCATTTTGTTTTTATTAATTTAGGTTGTTTTTTTTTTAATTTGCTACTTGAAGAACACTTGACATTGTGTATCTGTTTATATTGATAATCAGTGGACAGATAGGGAAGTACTTGGTTAAGACTATTTTCTTTAGTAAAGCATATTATTATTGTAACATTTTGTCCCAAATGTATTGTAAAATAAACTAAGAAAGTATAAGGATCCTGGTATAAAAAACAAGTAAATAGAAACAAGTAAATTCATTTCAGAACTTTTAATTTAATAAGGAAATAACGATAAACACTTTTAATATTAATATAACACTTGAACTTACCTTAATACAATACAAACCTAACCAAACATTGGAAATTAAATGAAGCATAGCCTACCAATATATTCGAAATACTTATATTTCAGAATACTATTAGCAAATAAATTTAATCATGTAAAGTAAGTTATAATAGATGTTAAAATTAAGAAACAATGTACAATTTGTTAAAATCAGTGTTATAAAGTGTGAATAGATATTGAAACGTATAAAATAGGTTATATGACAAAGATTGGAATTTGGAATACTGCGCATGTCTGAAACATGAATTTGTACATATTGGTAAGACAAGTATTCATAAGTATACGTTCTAAAAGTGATATATTTTTTGAAAAAACAGATAATTACGTATTTTGGACAACTTAAAGACAATTAAACATTAAATATTTTTATGAAGACGAAGTATCAATATTTCCGACAAATATAACATAATATAAAGGAAAACTTTGAAATAATATATTGTATGTGAAAGGACCACAACCACTTTACAGACAATCTACTACAAGCAATTGTTATTCAGACTTGCAGGGGCATTGGTAAAAATGGAGAAGCGGGATGGTTAAAAAAAAATTATGCATTAGAAGCTATCCTAGTCTGATACAGTCCAGACGTATTTTAGTTAATATTACAGTTAATAATAATTGATAGTGAAAGTCCTTTAAGAAACTAAACTTGATTAAGATAGAAGAAAGCTTAAATAATATTACTCAGGAAGAAAGCATCAAATATATAAGAAACATTTACTGAGCTTTAAAAAAAAAAAAAACTAACTACAGAAGTGAACTTTGCCATAAGGTAATATCCGACCAAATCTTATAATTCTGAACTTAGACAGTGACTTCAATATTTTAAATTCAACCAAATCAAATGAAATAATAATTAGTACATAAATTGACCAATCTATTTTGAGAA
>JAGFPH010012748.1:0-16072 GCA_018207615.1 Philaenus spumarius | reverse complement strand
TAAGGATGTGTACAGAGCTGGAGACCATACCAACGGTCCAATTTTGATGAAATTTGGTATGTAGGTGTAGTTCTGGAATCTCCAGGCTTTTTTTATTTTTTCAAATTTTTGATTTTTATTGGGTTTTATCCCTTAGGCAAAAATGGCAAAACCAAAAAAAATCTAAATTTCTCAAAAACGGCTCAAACAATTTTGATAAAATTTGGCTTATTTGTAGCCCTTAATGTACCATATGCAAAAAACTGCATCTTTCTAAAAATTCTCATTTAGGTAATAATAATAATAATAATAACTTATTTTTGGGGGTGTTTGGCCAAAAAGGGGGTTATTTTTCAAAAAATTTCTAAACCTTTTTTCGTGTATCTATACAAGCCTAATTGACATGTTTGGTGCAAATTTGTTTGAAATCGATCGAATAGTTTAAATAATAATAATATAATATCGATGTGTGTTACATGCATCTAATATTTTCCATGGTAACATTTTCCTACTTCTGCAATTCTAAATAACCACCTCCTATGCTGCTCTTGGGAAGGTATAAAGTTTCCACTGGGAGAAAGTATGTGGCAGTTATCTGGTACCGTTTATTTCAGTTGTTTTTGAAAATGGCGGCCGTTTGAAGATTTGAATGGAAAATGTCTCGAAAACCGTTAACTTTACAAACAAACTTTAGTAAAGCAAAACAGTACAGTTTTTAATAACAAACACAAAGGTTTTTTTACTATTCTCGTAGCAAAAGATAACCGAATTATCAGCTAAAAACCAAAAACACAATTTTCTGGAACTGCCTATAACAATGCAGAAACAACAATACTAATTCTGAAAGAAATTATGCTTTGAGTTTTCAGCCAATGACTTGGTTATCTTTTGAGATAAAAAACTGTTTTGTTTGATTTACAAAAAAGGTACTTTTTTGTTTCCTGAAATTGTTCGTCTAGTTATCGGTCTTTGAGATGTCTTACGTTAAACATTTTCAATATATTTTCTACATGCAATGGTACTAAGTGTTTTGTATCAGAGAGGCTGGAGGCTTTTGTGCAAACAAATTCTGCTGGTATGTTTCGTACAGGCGGGCAGCTATTCAGCACCTTCGTGAGTAGACCAAATAGTTGGTTGAAATAATAAAATTCCCAATACTCACGTCAGCGGCTCGTTCGAAATATTTTATGTAACAGGAAGAAAATAAGGAAGGAACATTAAATTATCTTAAAACCCACTCCTCAGTTAAATAAAAACAAAAATAAATAAAATAAAAAACAGTCGTCTTCCTTTAGTAGTAATACCGTGATGGTCTTTATTTTATTCCTCTTTTCCACTTAACTTCAATATATATATGAAAGGTTTTTAGTTTCATCAAAGAAGGAGCTTGATCTTACTATTATGTTTGCCCTTAACTCACATAAATTGTGCTCATTGTTCAATATAAACTCATTTTAAAGCTGAGTACACGAATGGAACAAAGACTGAAAGATACGAAAAAAAACAACTTGAAAGCAAATCGCTTCCAAGTAATTTAGCCTTGTTTGCACTTTGTTCATATAAATAATAAATTTATAAAGTCAAGAAGTCTTTCTTGACAATAAGATGGAATAGAAAGAAAGCAAATAGTTCTTTTTTAAACTTGTTAATATTAAATAGAAGTTTCCAAGTTGAAGACTTAAACACAATTACATTGATGTAGTCAGTTTTCCTAGAAATATTATTAAATGTGGAAAATGTAGATATGCGTAAAATAAATCAAGGGCATCTGCGTGCTTCGCCAAGATATTGTTCAAAGTTTTAACGGTTAAACGTCGCATGGTCTCTTCACATTGGGAAAAGTTCTGCATTTTACCAAAATCAAGGCTGAATTTTTACCAAAAAACTTACTTGTACTACGCACCAAAGCTTTTAATTCCATACCAATAGATATAAACAAATTCATGGAACCAAACAATTTTTGAGATAAACTGAAAATTGATTGTTACAGAGTAATACTATTGAGGGCATCTTCGACTGCTTAACATAATTTATTGAATTAAGGGAAGAAGGTAATGTTACTTATATATTGGGGAGGAGGATTACTCTGGGTAGAACCGAGTTATAAACAGTTTAAAATCATTTTTTAAGTTACGAGGTTAGGTTAGGGCAGTCTCTTGCTCTTTTTTTTAGTTGAAATTGTTTGAAGGTAAACCCATAAACTGGGATCAATCATTTTAGGCACGGATCAATTATTATAATATTAATTATAAGTGATTTTCTACTCACGTCAATGATCCTTGTCTGTTTTTCTCTATCTAAAAAACAATTGCAATTTCGGACTTATCAATCCATCATTAGGTTATATAAAATTATTTTGTTCTATGGTAGCGAGAGACAATTGTGCCTGTTAACCAAATTCATTAACAATATACACCCGAACCTAACCTTCACCTTGGAAATCGAAAATAACAATAATTTGAATTACTTGGACCTAAGCATATCTCGGTTTAACAATGAAATAACTTTCAACATCTATAGAAAACCTACAATTACTGATAAAACTATACATAGTACATCCCACCACCCACAAGAACAAAAACTCACCACCTACAACTGTTATGTACACAGGCTCTTATCCATCCCCATGTCTTACGAAAACTATTAGAAGGAGAGAAACCTAATTAAGCACATCGCCCAGGCCAACGGATACAGGACTACTATTGTAGACCAGTTAATAGCGAAACTTAATGGAAAAACACACAAAGCACTTACAGAGCCAAATATAATAGTAAAAAGAAGGTAAAATACGCATCATGTGAGTACGGCAACATATTCAACCACACCCTGAGAAATATAATGGCCAAGAACAATACAATAGTTACTTACCGTACAAACAACAAATTAGAATCGTTATTTAAAACAAAAACCGAAATTAATGTTGAGAAACATAACGCAACTGGCGTCTACAAATTGACTTGTAACGACTGCCCTAGCTTCTACATAGGTCAAACCGGACGTCCTTTTAACATAAGGTTCAAGGAACATTTACCACCCAGTAACCTGAGGAATATAAAATCCACGTACGCAGAACATCTTATTAATAATCTCCATTCCTATACAGACATCAACACCAACCTGAGTATACTACACAAATGTAGAAAAGGACACACTCTAGACGCATTGGAAGAATTTGAAATTTACAGAGCTTCAAAGTCCGACCCTAACAATATATTGAATGACCAACAATCATTCAAATCAAACTTATTATTCGATACGATAATCACGAGACAGGGAGGGAGTACCTACGGTACTATTTACCCCAGCGTCAGTCAGTGCTAATTCACCAAACGACGTGCACGTCAAGTTCACGATACGACAGTCGCATTGAACTTTTACGATCTCCAAACGGAGTGAATATGTGTTGTTTGTATGTTATTTTATGTTCGTAGTGTTTTTATATATAACCTGATGATGGACTGATACCGGTAAGTCCGAAATTGCAATTGTTTTTTAGATAGAGAAAAACAGACAAGGATCATTGACGTGAGCAGAAAATCACTTATAATTAATATTATACCAAAAACTGGCTTTACCAACGGGGTTGATTAATTTCCTGTTTTTTGTATTCAGTTGGTATTTCATATAAATTATTGTATATGTTATGTATTTAATTAAACTGTATAAAACAGTTAAAACACTTATGTATAGTGGGGTGTAAGTAGATATTACGTTATGCATATAATTTTATATACGTGTTTAGTTGTATATATTTGTATAGCCGATTGTATTCTTAAAGGGGAAATAAAAATTCATTACTACCGATTTGGTAAAAACTTAGTACAAACGTTGGTTTTCTATGTCGCTTGAACGAGTTCGTTTGCCAAAAAAATCCAACAACTGGAAGAACGTTGTTGACCAAAAGTAATTTGTTTTTGTGCTGGAATTAAACGTTTTTAGGTTTTATCTAAACAAATAAATAGAGGGGATTATTCTAGACGCTTACCTTTTACCCCGTCTGGTTAACCCAAAATCTATCAAAACATAAGTACCATGAAAGTATCTGGTTCAAATCCACTTGCGGTATTTTACCGTGGGGTCAGATTTTGATCTGGGGCCGCAAGGTCGAAGTGCAACATGGCGAAGGTAGTTAGTCCACTGTGAGTGGAACGAAGGCTGAGGTGCAACCTAATTTTATAAATATATTTTGTACAACGCAGGCAGCTATTCAGCTCCTTCGTGAGTAAACCAATTTTCCAAGTAGTTGAATGGAGGCTTCAAACATATAAAAACTTAATTTTGGAAATTCGATCAACTGATTCTTGAAATTCGATCATAAATCGAATAACTTTTCATAACAAAACGTTTGTTTAGGTTAGGAAGAAAAAACACTAACAAAAAAAATACCGTAACGAAAGTATTACTGTACTAGAGGCTCCGCCCCCATGCTTGGTGACTCGCGTAGAAGCAAACGCAAACAGGATATTTGATATAAATAGGCACTGCTATTGAATTCTAATTGTCTTATTTTTTTATTAGAATTAGGATGTAACGGAGTGGTTTCTTATTTTTACATTCCTCAATTTATTAAGGGGTTATTCTCTAGTTTTATAGAAAGTATAACAGTCAACACTTTTACTACATTTTAACCCATTAGCAACACGCGACAAAATATGAATATACGACACTTTTATTTATGTATGTTGTAAGAAATAAATGTGAAAATTTTCAGCTCACTAACTTTAAAGAAAATATAAAAAATAATTTTATTGTTTGAGAGGTTGTTATCACATTTTCAACCCTTAATAGCACACGACAAAATGCAAATCTAGTTTACTTTTTCTATGCATCTTGTAAGAAAAAAATGTACAAAATTTCAGCTCTCTACCTTCAAGGAAAATATAACAATTAGTTTTTATTGTTTTAGAGGTTGTTATCACATTTTCACCCCTTAATTGCACACGACAAAATGCAAATCTAGTTTACTTTTTCTATGTATCTTGTAAGAAATAAATGTACAAAATTTCAGCTCTCTACCTTTAAGGAAAGTATAACAATTAATATTTATTGTTTAGGGGTTCTATCAACCCTTAAATCAAAATAAATTCTAGCCTACGTTACTTAGGGATAGTGTAGCTTTTTATTAGTAAAACTATTTTTTTTCAATCGGTTTAGTAGTTCTAGAAATCATACAAACAAACAAACTTTACCTCTTTATAATATTAGTATGTATTATAATTCAAACATCCATCGTTACGTAATACAAATAAATAGCTGATTTGGAAATAGCTTAACAAAATTTTAGGTTAGGCCTATACGGAACCAAAACACGTTTCTTGAAGCATTTAGATTTATTACCATATCAACCAAATTGGCAAATTTAGAATCAAGTAATTATTTATCACGAATAATATTTTTTTAGGTTGGGTGGTAGCAAAACACGAATAACGAAAAATGCTTACTATATTAAAATTCAAACAAGTTTCACTAGTAAAATAATCCCAACTTTATTTTTTACTAGGCCTATTTGATCATAAGTTTGAAATATTGCACTTATTAACGTATTGGGTCATATTTAATAACTTGAAAATTGTTTCTCTTCTGTATAAAAATAAAAAATCTCTTTCCTAATGAATCGTAATTTCCATGAAAATTTCATAGTGTACAATAATCTGTTTGCCACGGTGTTGGTGAGCGAAGCGAATTACCTCTATTCATATATGTAGGGCCTATATATTTCATTATGTAGGTACACAGTTCAGGGTATACTTAAACCACATATATGATGTGAGCAGGAGACTAGGCTAAGAAAGTGTAGCTCGCTGTTAAAACATACATCAATCTGTGTCTGCCCCTACCACTGCACATGATTTATGTGACAATAAGCCTGTATTAATTTACTTTTCTTCCCTCCACCTGTGTCCGCCATTACTTTGTGCAAAGCATTAATTTTAAGTATAAAATTTAATTTTAAAATAAACGATTTCATAAATATAACCTACATCGTATTAAACTGATTTTTTCCGGTCTAGTATTTTCAGAAATCCTATTACTTTAAATGAGCAATTCTTGTATCTATATTTGTATCTGTCGCGGATCTCGAAAACGGCTCTAACGAATTCAAAGAAATTTTGTATTTAGGTGTAGTTTTGATTTTTAAGTACACCCATACAGATGTATTTCGTATAAAAACGCAATTTTTTGAGAAAGTCTAATTTAAAAGTAGAAAAAATTTAACATATGGTCTTATGGGTTGCCATGTTGGTTACGAAATAAAAACAAAATAGTAAATAAAGCGATCAAAACAGTTGTTTATAAACAAGCCAATTTATACTGTTTTAGCACGTTGGAAATAGAGTGGAATAGAACTGAGATTGAGTACTATCCAAAATCAGCTGTTCATTGGATAGTTTTTAATTACTGTTAAAAAAACAAGCTAATATATTATACTGTTTTAGCACGTTGGGATTAGAATAAATTGGGCATGATTTGACAATTTATTTTGCAAAAAAACATCTAAATTTGGCAAAGATGGATAACTTCTAATAGTCAATTTTGTAATATAGTTCTGGCTCATTTCTGAAACATAGTATTGAGGTTATGTTAATCCTGCGATAATTTTTACTATATTTAGGCCTGGTTTCAAAACTTTAGTTGACAGAAAATAGTAGAACTAGGACTAAAATCGTAATGAAAGCCTCTCACGTTTCTAAAGCATGCATTTGAGGTTATAAGTAATCTTGTAATTACTGTTTATGTATTTAAGCCTAGTTTCATAATTTTACAAACCTATGTACAAACGAGCCAAAGATTAACGAGATTTTATAGCGAATTTTCCAACTGCGAGCGAAGCGAAAAACGCGAAACGCTGGGGGCTGGGACGCGAAACGTCCAGGGGCAGAGCCCCTAGTATATATAAAATTGTGTATAGTGTTTTAAAATTTGAGGTTAGTAATGTTTTTAAACTTTGGATTTTGATTACAAATGTGACTTTTTCTTTAGTGAAAAGAAGCATAGAATTATGTCCTTTAATACTTTTAAAATATATTTGGAGTAATTATCTAGTATTTTTGCATTCACAGGTTTTGTGAGCCTTTACTCAAAACAGTATAGCTTATAAAATAATTTTTAGTTAACAGGAATATGGCCTGACTAATCTGAAGAAGACAGAACATAATTTCATTTACTTTCCATTCTGATATCTTCTCTAATTGCTTTCGAGATATAAGTCAGAAGAAAAATAGGCGCTTGAATTTTTCGTTAACGCTAAGGAAAAGTGGTACTACATTTGCAACTATTAAAGATCCAGTACAGTAAGTAAAATTATCGCATATATTATTTCTCAAGGCCATTTTTTTGTCGGTACGCCATAACTTCCTTAATACATCATCAAATTACATGAATGAGGCATCATTTTAAAGCTTTCCTTAACCGCTACACCGGAAAAATATACAAAATACAATTATACGAAAAAAAAAACAAATAATCCGAAAGTAACAGTGATGTAAGATCAAGTAAGTTGTAGGGATATTTTCCAGGCGTTGGCACCACTGATGATAACAATACCCAGCTGGAGAGCTGCCGTTACGCCACTACATAGCTATTTTTAATTAATTGTAAGCGTGGTTATAAACAGCATTGTGGATACACCTATTTGTTGTTGTTTACCTTCTGCAAGTTGGTAAGTTGTTTAAAAATATATAATAACAATAAAAAAATTATTTCTCTTTATTATAGATTTAAATTAATAAAACACTGTTAGTAAGATAGAATGCGAATGCTTCGCACGGGTCAACTAGTCACATATATTATTTCTCAAGGCCATTTTTTTGTCGGTACGCCATAACTTCCTTAATACATCATCGAATTACATGGATGAGGCATCATTTTAAAGCTTTCCTTAACCGCTACACCGGAAAAATATACAAAATACAATTATACGAAAAAAAAAACAAATAATCCGAAAGTAACAGTGATGTAAGATCAAGTAAGTTGTAGGGATATTTTCCTGGCGTTGGCAACACTGACGATAACAATACCTAGCTGGAGAGCTGCCATTACGCCACTACATTGATATTTTTTATTAATTGTATATTTAGTATCGTATAGTCTACGCACTATACGATACTAAATATACGGTGTGTACTTTATTTAAGTGGGATTTAAGAAGTTAGAATGCGAATGCTTTGCACGGGTCAGCTAGTTACCTATAATAGTTTTTAAATAATTAATTACTTGTACATTTGAAGTGCTAATTTTCTTATCGAGTATTTTCTATTTCCAGATTTTTACCTTGCAAGAATTTTTTTTTAAAATTAATATAGTTCCAAAACGAATTTTTAGAATTACGTGAATTACTTTCTAAAAAGTCGAAAGTACCTATATTCATTTATTTTTTTTCCAGGGTGATATCTCTAATAACTTTCGAGATATAAGTCAGGGTTTTTTTATGGTGACGGAAAATGGTACTACTTTCGCAACTATAGATGGAAAAACGTTTTATCAAATTAAAATAAGCAGTATAATGAGTAGAATTTTACCTATAATCATTTTCAAATATATTACATTTGGGGGGGCTAATAATTTAAAAATCGAGTATTTTTGAATTTCCAGGTTTTTAACTAGCAAGCTTTTATTTAACACTTTACCTCCTAAATGAATGTTTAGAATTACATGAAAATGGGCGGTGTAGAAAGTCAAAAGCGCCTATTTTCATTTACTTTTTCTTTCAGGGTGATATCCATATTAGGTTTCGGAATACAAGTAAAACAAAACAGGTGTTTTAAGAAGTTAAAAAAATAGTAGATATACAAATTTTAATGAAAACTACTAAATTTTGGATTTTAAGAATTACTTTTTATCACGTTTATAAAGGCAATAATTACTACACTCAATCCACCGTGCATTATAGGTCTTACGGGAAATAGACATGCTACTACCATTACTGTGAACATCACGTCTATTGTCATGCGGGTTGCGTCAACGGACCGAGCGTTGCATGGGAGTTGATGTTTTTTAGTTGGCTTGTATCGCTGAGACTGCCGTTTGGTAACATGGCTTATGGCCGGTCTGTACTGCACTGTGAATCGAGTGTGTCTATAAGCGATTTCTAATACATTTGTTACATTTGAAGGTATAAATTCAAAAACAATATTATATTTGCACTTCCAGGATTTTAGCTTTTAAGCTTTTTTTTTCGAAACACTGTAGTTACTAAACAACATTTTAGAATTACATGAAATGGGTCCGTACACAAAGAGTAAAATCCATATTTTCATTTCTCTTCTTTCCAGCATGATATCTCTAATAGTTTCCGAGATATAAGTCAGACAATACAGATGTTTTCAGAAATTTTCAAACTCGTAAAGGTTCAACTTTTGCAATATTTAAATGTCAAATCTCAGAATTTTGGATTTTCAATGTGTCTTTTTGTCATATTTAAAGAAGCTGAGAAGAATTATCACCTACTAGGGGAAACCCTTGCGTGGTCCGCACGCCAACCCCGTCGGAACCTTCTGTACACATAATCATGTTATCTTTTCTTTATAATAAATAAAGGAGTAGGATAATAATAACCACAAAGCTAAGATGGTAAATAATGTTTAATGTTCAAATCAAATTATTTCGTTTATTTTATAGCAGCAGTTATAATAAAGATTAAAAGAACCAGCAAGGCTTAGGTCTACACTTTAATGAAGACCTAACCTAAAAGTTAGAAATACAAATGATTGCTTCAAAGTTTGAAATCTGCTGTTAAAGGAAATATAGGAGCAAACAGCTGTTTTATCTACTATTTTATTCAATTAATTGGTTGCTTTGGTAATAAATGTAAATAGAGGTGTTTGTTCATCAATCTAGGCCTAACCTAATATTTTTTCCTACTAAATTTGCAAATAATTAAATTAATAATGTTTTTATTAAAATGAATTGTAACATATGTTACTCAGGCATATTGTAGCTTTTTATTAGTAAGACAAACAAACAAAAAAATTTTATCTCTTTATAATATTAGTATAGATAATCGTTTTAAAATAATTAATTACATTTTTCAAATGCTAATAATTTTAATATTGAGCATTTTTCCATATCTAGGTTTTTAGGTTGCGAGAATTGTTTTGAAGAAATACTATAGCTCCTAAACGAAGGTTTAGAATTACTACAATGCGGTAGGTCATGCAATAGTAAAGTTCGTCTTTTTATTTACATTTTCTTTCCATGGTGATATCCATAATACACAAGACGACAATATCTAACATCTCAATTCTAATATCTCCGACACACGACGCGGGACTTCATTATTACTTACTTGCCTACGCTGTGTACTGAGATATTTAATAAATCATACCCTGTGACAGCATGTATTCTCTGGAATTCATTGCCGGAGAGTTTGAAATGCATCAATTATCGTGTTCACTGTAAGAAGCCTTTGGGTCGTTGGTTTTGCGACACTATTGGGTAGTTTCGTTCGCTGGGGTGAATTTTGGGTGTTTTGAAGCATTTTCTTGAATGAGGGGTGTGTTTGAGAGTGTAAGTGTGTTTATTTATATACAGAGTGTTCATAAAGTCCCTTTAAAACCCCCCCTCATTATTTTTGTTACTGAAAAAAATTGCAAAACTTTGTATATCTATATATATAAAAGCGAAATACCACTCGCTCACTCGCTCACTCACTGACTCACTAATCATGATTTCTCAAAAACTACCGAACAGATTGAAATGAAATTTGGTATGTAGCTTCCTCTAGGGCCATAGGTGCTCACTAAGAAATTGTTCGAAAAAATTCGAAATTTTAGGAGGGGTTTGGGGGGATCAAAGTTACTAAAATCATAATTTCAGATCTTTTATTATTATGAACATAGTGCTTTTATTGTTAAAGATATATATATATATATATATATATATATATTTGTCTCGTAGCACTATTTGTTGATCTTGTGTCAGTTAACATTAATTGTTGATCATTTTGAAACGCTTATAACTTAAGTTCTTATTATAGTAGAAATCTAATTTTGACACCATTCAATTCAGAATGAAAAACCGCATATGAAAAGTATCATGTATAGTTATATATACAAAAAAATTGACTTAATTTTAACAACACATTGTTGATCCCAAAATTACCTTCTTTGTTGATCGAAGTTCGTTTTTGTTGATCTAGCTTATTGATCAACAAAAAACTGTTAAAAATATGTTTGTGTTTGAATAAAGCGTGTCCCATAAGTAAAGTAACAAACTTCGGGAAATGGTTCTGTAGGTCAAAATAAGGAAAAAAGTTTATATAAACACAAACCCGAAAATGCTTCGTTTTCTAGATATCCGCCATTTTTTTTTTTTGTACAAAATAATTATTATCTAGAGAACGGTTTGGCTGATTTAGTTCAAACTTGGCATGCAGTTTAACCAAACAATTATGTAGCTCAAGAAATATAAGCGATTAAATCCAATCATTATTTTCAAAATGGCGGCTGTTTGAAAATTTTTAATCTAAATTACTCAAAATCCGTATATTTTAACAAAATATTTTAAGGAAACTTTTTTGTAGCCCTTTTGATTTTCTATCGGATGGTGTAACTGTCAAAACAATCGGATGAAGGATAATAGTTCAGTTATGTGTAAAAATTGAGGGCTAAAAAAAGGTGTCTTGAAATTTTGTTGGTTAAAATGTGCGGTTTTTTAGTAATTTAGGTTTGAAATTTCCAAACAGGTGCCATTTTGAAAATCATTATTGGATTTAATCGTTTATTTTTCTTGAGATACATAATTGTTAGGTTAAACTTTATGCTAAGTTTGAACTCAATCAGTCAAACCGTCGTTTCTCTAGATAAGAATTATTTTGTATAAAAAACGAAATTTCAATATCTAGAAAACGAAGCTTTTTCGAGCTTGTGTTTATATGAACTTTTTTCCTTATTTTGACCCATAGAACCATTCCTCGAAGTTTGACACTTTACTTATGGGACACCTGGATAATAGTTTTCCTTTGTTGTTTTTTTTTTATGCATTGTGCATGTTATCATAAATTGTTGTGTGAATAATATATTAATAATAACTTTTTAGCACTTTATGTTGCAATTTTCTACAGATATTACTAGTAAATATAACACAGAGTAAATAAAACTCTTCCGGAAAACGTGTTATCTTAATAATAGCTGAAACTAGAAACGGGAAGTTTGTTAAGAATGTTCTTTGTTTCATATGAGATGGTGGAGAATTGAAGTTTTATTTAATTAATTTAAAACAGCATTATTTTCCAGAAACCCTATCCCGGCTATTACCAAAACTAAAACAATAAAATAAAAATTTAATTATGTTTTTTTTTTATTTTGTAATGTTAAACGTCTCTTAACTCTTTTGGAAAACTCTTTACTATAGTTCAGCTTGATAGAAAATAGAAGCTGTAAATTATGGTCGGAGTGTTTTGACTTTGCCATAAACCAGGAAAACATCGTTTAGTTTTTTATTTAAAAACAGTAGAAAATAAGAAACAGTTTTGGAAAACTTGTTACGATATCTGCATAGTGGCTAAAACTAAGGATGCAAAATATTTGTAGAAATGTTTTTTCTGCGCCTTTGGAGATAACGAAGGATACCTATTTTTAATTTATAATTTTTAAAACGGAAGAAAATATTTAAATCCTTTCGGAAAATTTTTGACTATATTTCATTGATGGCTGAAGTTGAAAACTTAAAATTTTCTAGAAATGTTTCTTTGTATGCCGTAACACATTACACTAATTACACATTTTGATAATTATTCTTAAACTGCAGAACATATGAAAACTCTTCTGAAAAACTCGTCATCATACTTAGTAACGGCAACAACTAGAAACGTAAAATTTGATAGGAATGTTTTTATTTTGTGTCGTTAGAAATAACCGGAATACATGTTTTGGTTATTTAGTTTAAATCGTAGAAAATAAGAAAACTTGTTACTACATTTCGGCAACTGTTGAAACAATAAATTGTAATTTTTGTAGGCACTTTTTAATACCGCAGGCTTAATGATTGGCTATTTTACAATTTATTTAAAACGGAAGAAAATATTAAATATCTTGTGGTAAAAACGATTACTTTATCGCAAGAATTACTTCATATAGAATGGGGTATAGAATGTTTAAATGTGAGTTTTAACTCTCTCGTCCAGCTTCTACAGTTAGAACCAACATCAGAGTTAATTATGTTTTAACCCATGGATACTGATAACTGACACTCGATTTACTTATGCACTATGCTGCTACTCAATTTGTATTATGCTAGCACAAACTAAAGACCTTTTGTTCTTTACCCACAAGAAATATATATTTTTTTAAACACACATTCTAAAAAAATAACTTTTTTTGCAAGAATTATACACAAAAGTCTTATGGCAGTGCTATCAGAATAACTAATCTACTTAACACAGAAAAGTATATGTTTTAGTATTGTCTCCTTTATACTATATATGTGATAGCCATGACCGGATTTTTATTCATTATTTCTACATGAATATTTCTAATCCTGTAAGTACAATTATTTTTTTAAAGATAATTAATTTTATATTTATCAATTTAAGAGAAAATCCTTTTTGTGAAGATGTAATTTCAGTACTATAGAAAACAGATCAGTTAAAATATTTGTGTCAGACTTATTATTCACTTTTACAATGTTTGCATATTATCCTATTTCAAAACATAGCAAATTAAAACTGGTTGAGTGTGCCTGTCTCAAGGATAGTAGAGTTGACTCCATAACAATATTAAAGATTTTATTCGTGGAAAAACAAACACCTCTTTCTGAATGCTATAGTATTAAATTCCTAAAAACTAAAGTAGATTGTATTAAAACTATCAAATATTAATTTATAGCATACCTATTGTTACCTTTGCCGCACAATGGGTAGTCATATTTATTAGCCCTAATAAAACAAGGAAATGCCGGCTCAAAAAGGCGATGTTAGGTCAGGTACTGGTGAGGTATCTTGGTAAACATCCAAGGGGTGGTAAGGGTCTTAAACACTTAGGCTTGCACTGTGGCCTACAAGTATTCAATTATAACTATTTTGTAGATTAACATTACTGACAAAGTTATTTATTTTAGGATAAGGAATTTAATTCAATTGTTTAAAATTTTCAAATGTAGGCCTATATGTTCTCGCTGATGGTGCGAGATTTCGTTTGATTGTTTCATTTAGGTGTGGATTGATCAACAGGTTCGTACAAATCATTTAAAAGTGATCACTAAATTTAGAAATATACAGGAAAAGTCTGAGAACTGCTTAATATTTGGTATATAAGGAAAATTTTAAGGTAGGTATGATTGAAGACCTACTCTATGTATATTGCAATTATATTCACAACGGTTTAAGATATGGATGTGCGGTTTTTAACATTGATTTTCTCTTAAATTTTTACATTGAAATTATGTATCAGATGACCACTTTATTATTTATAAAAAAGTTACATTCAAAAAGGCAGATTCAAGATTGGAGAAATTTTTTTTACATATTAATAAAATAGTATTTTTACATAGAGTAGGTTCCTTAATCATACCTACCTTCCAATTTTCCTTACATACCAAATATTAAGCCATTCTCAGAATTTTCGAACACCCTGTAATTATAAGAGTATACTGCACTTAAAGCATTGATACTATCTCGTCTCAACATAATATAGATCAGCGTCGAAACTTCACTAGCTTTCAAACATGTAGTGTTGGTGAAAAGTATTTAACTGTTTTCTTATGAACACCTTTAAAATCAATAAACGGTACCAGGAACTGGCACATACTTTCTTACAAACATATTTAAATTACTAGGGGATACCCCTGCGTGCTCCGCACGCCAACCCCCAATGGAATCTTCTAAAAACAAATGTTATGTTTTATTTATATTAAAGTTATATGATTAATAATAATAACCTCAAAATTAAGATAATAAATAATGATAAATGTTCAAATCAAATTATTTCTTATATTTCGTAACAGCAGTTATAATAATGGTTAAAAGAACCAGCAAGGCTCAGGACTACACTTTAAAACCCTAACCTAAAATCTAGAAATACAAAAATAATTGCTTCAAATTTTGAAATCAGCTGTTAATGGAAATATTGGAACAGACAGCTGTATATTATCTGTTCTTTTATTCAATTTATTGTTATGGTAATAAATTGGTAAATACATGTGTTGGTTTATCATTCTAGGCCTAACCTAAGAATTTTTTCCGACTAAATTTACAAATATTGAAATAAAAAAAGGTTTTTATCGAAATGAATTATAGCCTATGTTACTCAGGTAAAGTGTTGCTTTTTATCAGTAAAACTATTTTTTCAATCAGTTCAGTAGTGCCAGAGATTACCCCCTACATACAAACAAACAAACTTTACCTCTTTATGATATTAGTATAAATGTATGAAGAGTTAATAGGACAGCCATACAACCTTCCAAAAATCACACTTATCAGGTTTCTCTATGTGTGTGTCAACGTGTATCTTTTATGGGTTAATAAGTAGCAGATTTTATTTAAAAATATAATTTACTTTAACTGTCATATTATTTTACAGAACAGCTGTTTTATGTTTTTAATTTATTTATTTAATACCAAATGTTTTAATGTAAACTGCAGAACAGCTGTTGTATGTTTTTAAATTCTCGTCTATTTCTTATGGGGATTTTTCGTTTTTCGGGTATCTCAAAAACCCCTTAGTTTTTAATTTTAGAAAAAACTTATATTTTTCCCCCGTTTCTTGAATCGATACCTTTAATTTGACACCTCTCCCATCATCCTCCGATTTACCAAATTCCCACAATTTTGAATCTAAAATTTTGCTTACAGAATTATATATAAGGATTAAACAGATTCACTGTGACTTCATAATTGTATGTGGGGTAGGAGAGGTGATTATTGTGTACAGTAGTAAGTAAGAGGTTTTTATAAAACTCAACATCATTATTCAATGTAAATTTATTTCCGTATTCATGATGATAAAAAATATTTGAAAACACATAGGATTTAACTATTTACTTTGCCTTCCCCAAAATCAACCGATTTCCTTCATATTTGGTATAAAAATAATCACGCGATCAAAACACAGCGAATGATATATTTTGTTTTAAGTTTTTCTTTCAATTAAAAAAGTTT
>JAGFPH010012747.1:8256-28881 GCA_018207615.1 Philaenus spumarius | reverse complement strand
GACACAAAACGACTACTTGATACAGATCTAATGTTTTCTTACGTTTCCTCAGTACCCCATTTTCTGATTAAACATATTAACTCTCTTAGTAAAGCCTTCACTTGGAATAGAATCCTTTACGTGAGTACACTAACTGGACCTCCAGCAAGTTAATTTGCATAACTCTGAACATCAAATTTGTTCTAAAGATCAGAGTGAGTTTGTTTAAATCTGAGGATCTAACATTACTCTGACATTCCATAAAACGGTTCCGGACATATGAATGGCTTAAAGAATGTGCCTTTCTTTACCAGGGTATCAGCTTTCTCGTTACAATTCAAACCCTGATTCTTTAGATCTAGCAGAGAGGAACTTCGTTGTGTTCAGGCAGTATGTTGAAGTGGATGCGACAATCCCAGACTACCTGTAGTTAAAATTCGATCCGAAACTATGAGCACTGGCCGGCTGTCAAAGTAGATGAAGCAGCGATCTGCAGTTCAAGCATAAATAACCTAAATACGTACCAGAATCTATGCTTCAGACCTCAGATTGAAACAGTGTTGGAAAGCTTGGGTCAATAAATTCAAAACGGCGAAGTTGGCTACAATTTCAATCTTAACGTAACCTAACTATACCTTCACTTTTGAGCATATTTTTGTGTTATTTTGGTCAAAAACGAAAGCTGTATTTTGTCCTCTTTTTTCTTTAAGTAAAATAGATTGTGGGTGTTGATTCCTAAGGTTTTTAGCAATATCTCTTTTTGCAACTGAGTAAAAAATTCATAAAGTTGGTTTACTATTTATATCATACGTTTATGAAAACAATAAAACGGGTTTTGAAAATGTATTCGGCAATCAACATCCTCATACGACAGTACTTCAAAATGAAACCAAATTTTTAAATTTATTCCATGAATTAGCGGAGAAAATGACTGATTCTATAGCATTGCTCTTATGGGAATCAGATTCAATATGGAGGACAGTGTTATCCTCCCCTTAATTGATAGTAATATTTATTATATTACTAGCAGCCATTCCTCTAAAAGTCTTCGACAGGGCTCTATAACATCATTTTGATCATTTACGGTGACCCATTATCGATCGCCTATGACGTCACCATGCTGACAGACACCAGCTGGTAATATTTCAGTAATGTGTGCGCTGTCTTTAATTCGCTGTTGTAACTCGATGGAAAAGCTTCAGTAAAATAAAACTTAGATCTTCTTAATTTACATAAAGTACGGATTCTAACAGTATAAAAAACTTTTATTTTAAAAGGTATTTCGAATTTTAATAATTGAAAATATTTGAGAATTGTCACTAACTGACATGGAAAAGTTACTAAGCGAGGAAATTTTTTATTTTTGGATTATAAACAAATTTCCAGCGGGAAAGTTGTAGCCAATGAATTGATCTAAACTTTTCAATTCACCGATTTGTGATAAAATGATTACATCATTATGAAATCGTTTTTAAATGAGTGCGAGGAGGTGCCGCGCCGCCACTCCCGAAGTACAGTTGTTTGACACGGGAATATTTACATCCTTTTCCATTACGTTTATGTACATATTGTTATTTTAAGGTAATATAGTAAATTACTTGTCCCCAGGTAATTAGACATGTAAATAAAGATATAGTTTTAAAAAGGAGTGAGGATAAAAAAGTTAAAAAGTGGCTTCAGTCAAAGAAACATTTAAGTACTTCCCAAATTAGACAGCAATGCTCAAATTAAATAAAAGACATAATAGTTCTTTGTTATAAAGTAATTCTTTTAATTAAATATGAAACTAATTTTTTTACGTAATTACGATTTTCTTTTTCCATTATTGATCTCTAATTTTATTTCTTTGAATGTACGTAATAATGATATTATTTTTTAAACGTTAATCTCCAACTTAACTTTTTGTGTCCACTTCAATAATATCAAATTTTAATTATAAATTATAATTAGTTTATATTAAAATAAAATGCTTACTTTTTTTCTAGCTGTAATGGATAAGGATGTAAATATTCCAGTATCAAACAACAGTACACCGGGAGTGGCGACGCATCACCGCCTCGCGCTTATTTAAAAACGTTTTCATAATGATGTAAACATTTTATCACAAATCGGTGAATTGAAACGTTCAGGTCTACTCATTGGCTACAACTTTCCCGCTGGAAGTTTGTTTGTAACCCAAAAATAAAATAAAAATCCTCGCTTAGAAACTTTTCCATGTCAGTCTGTGATAATTCTCAAATATTTTCAATTATTAAAATTCGAAATACCTGTTAAAATAAAAGTTTTTTATACTCTTAGAATCTGTACTTTATGTAGATTAAGAATATGTAAGTTTTATTTTACTGAAGTGACAACAGCGAGTAAACGACAACGCGCACAAGGAGTCCGCTGCTAGTATTCGCAGTTATCAGAATAGTGACGTCAGAGTGAAACTGGCGGCACAGTGCCGAGATCAAAGAAACGGTTTAGCCCTTGTTATAGAGCCCTGATCTTGGATCGGTCAGTGAACCATAGCAGACATTTGCTGTGAATGGGTAATGCATGTCCTTTTAACTGTGTCATTATGGTGAAGCATTTCTTAAAGCAAAACTTACCAACCACAAAGTCAGATCTCACAATGAGTAGAGAGTTTCATGGTAATGCTGGCATGATCTCTGCTTCCACTTATTAAAACACCAGCAGTTTGCAGAAATGCACACTCTAATAACCATAAACCAACTTTAAAGACTGAGTAATTATTATTGTTTTTCAGATATTATGATAGTATATGTTTCAAACTGTATTGAAACACTGTATTCACACACACACTATATTTATGTATAACCAAATCTTATAAAATCAACTAACCGACAGAAAACTACGAGCTTCCTCGTCGGTGACTCTAAAATTTCGCACACTTTGTGCACACTCCCCGAACCATTACACACAGGTATTGTATTAACAGAACCCATAATTCAAGGATAGACCCACAATCGCTGGCATCTCCGTTAATTAACACTCGTTCAGTTCTGTTGCGAACGCTGTTCAAAGATTAATCAACCGACTAATTTCCGTAGCATGAGAAATATCGGCACGGCAAAACGAATTAAACAAAACACAGACAAAGTGTTTATTTCCGTCAGATAAGGGAGGATCGGGATGGGGTGGTCCGCTGCAACCGCCCTGCGGAAACACCAGAGCGGGCTCGCAACAAATCGGCTCATTTATAGTGCGACAAATATTAATATCAGGGAAAATAATTACAGAAAGCCGAAGCGAGCTGCGGGGGGTAGTTAACTTTGTGCGGGAACTGATGCATGGAGATTATCTCTTAGTGGATGGCATACGTCGCGAGCTTTGTCATTGGCAAGTATTTTAGCGTTTGATTAAATATTAAACATTTCGGAATACAGGCCTACTGCTCTAAACTCTTTAATTTACTGATGGCAGTAAGCTTCGTTAGAATAATTAAATAAGTCAAATAATTAATGACATAACTTAGCGTTTCGTTATAATGAAACGTTAAATTAAAATGCATGTACAATGAGGTGTTACTTAGACATATTGGAAATGTACTAAATAGTTCCATTGTACATAATACTCCTTGTGTGTGTAACGACACAGTTCTAAACTATAAACTATCGATTACCGAATATCCATATTGCAGTATATTACAAGTTGAAGTGGTACTATTATAGCGTTGTATGTTATTGTGACACTACCCCCTGTCACCATGACAGTAGGCTCTAAGGATATATGAGTTTTCCTATGTGGCAATAAAAACAGGGCTTTGTGTCATATTTTTATTCGCTTAAAGTACAGTACATACAAACATAATATACACAGTTAAAATACTAAGAACCTAATTTCCCAATGAAGTGTGGAACTAAATAATAAACTACAACGTAAAATAAAACATACCTTTTGAGGTACAACACAAAATAATACCGCTGACGTGAGTTGAGCGAACTTCCAAAATTAAGTTTATTTGTTTTAGGGTACCAATCAACTATTTGGGAAATTGATCTACTCACGAAGGCGCTGAAAAACCAGAAATAATGATATAAAATGTATGTAGAGATTTAACGTTGATATAGTAATAGATTTAAATTACATTGGGGTGTATCACTTCTTACTTTGTAAAGTTAAAACATAATTTAACTTCGCTTCGAGCGTAGCGAACGAATGCGTTAGCTGATATTAATTTTCTTACCACAAAAATTCATGGTTTTTAAATGCTTTTTAATGATATGTCACAAGATAGGGGTTGCCATTTAAAAAATTAAAGTTGCCCCCTGTACCACCCACTTCAAAGGGGGAGGGGGCAACATTTTTATCCCAACTTAAAAACCAGAAAAAGTTACGTAATAGATATGGTAGAGGTTTTACATTAATATAGAAATCCATTTAAATTATATCAAGGTGTGTCACGACTTAAAACTCACTCTGTGTATACATTTTAATGACACTCCAAAATGTGTTCTGAGGACTATGTTTGGTGCTCATTTGCTACTTCCGACCTTACTGCAATAGCTAATAACTGACATATGTAGAATAACATATTTGTTCAACCTCTATAACAAACCCTTTTTGAGTTTATAGGAGTATATTGTAATATACTTATAATAAGAGTAAAAAAGTGTTAAGGGAGCAGTTAAATTTACAAAGAAAAAATTTTAAGGGCAGAACATTCAAATAGCGGAAAGGTACAAAACCGCAGTTAGACAAATTAATGAAATAAAACTTAGGCAAACATATTAAACTACAAAGTTTAACAATAATTACGCTATATATAAAAGTACTCCGTATCTTACTACTTCTAAATTTAAATTACTCTTCTACACAAAAACTCAAACTCTCCCTCTCACATTCTCGCACGGGCATTTCACGTACACACGATCACATCCAAGAAGCTCTCCGCATCGCCACTTCTCAATAACCAGGCCTTTCAGAGGATCAAATATTTATTTAATTTACTTCATTTTTTAATCTTGTTTGGACGTTGATTACAAAGTCTAGGTCCAATCATAGAGAATAAATTGAAATAAATTGTTAATTTTGCTTTGGTTTAAATACACTGCTCTTCTATATCTATACTAATATTATAAAGATGTAAAGTTTTTTTTTTTGTGATCTTGTATGTAGGGGGTAATCTCTGGCACTACTAAACCGATTGAAAAAATAGTTTTACTAATGAGAAGCTACACCCTGAGAAAAATAGGCTATAATTCATTTCGATAAAAGCCTTTTTTTATTTCAATATTTGTAAATTTAGTCTGAAAAAATTCTTAGGTTAGGCCTAGAAGGATAAACCAACACATGTATTTACATTTATTACCATAGCAACCAATTGAATAAAATAACAGGTTATCTGTTTGCTCCAATATTTCAATTAACAGCTGATTTAAAAATTTGAAGCAATTATTTTTGTATTTCTAGCTTTTAGGTTAGGGTTTTAAAGCGTAGACCTGAGCTTGCTGGTTCTTTTAACCATTATTGTAACTGCTGGTATAAAATATAAGAAATAATTTAATTTGAACATTTACAATTATTTAACATTTTAGTTTTGAGGTTATTATTAATCCTACACCTTTATTATAAATAAAACATAACATATCTTTTTAGATGGTCCCTTTGGGGGTTGGCGTGTGGAGCACGCAGGGGTCTCCCATAGTACTTTATAAAAGCAATCTATACATATAAATAAAATTGAAGTGTCTGTCTGTGTTTCGAATTAAATACTTTTTCTAAGCTCATATGGTTATTCACACTTTACCAAAACCTAAACATGCATTATAAAATTTGTTGTCTGTCTGTTTGTCCGGGCTAATGTCCGGAATCGCGGAAACAATTTTGAAGGAACTTTCATTTGTACGTAGAGGACTTTTTAGAGATTATTATGAACTACTTTTTATCCCGGAAATGTTAAGGGTACCTATTTTTTTTAAATTGAAAAGTTATGGACAAAATTAAGGGTTTTGCGAACGGACGTAGCACACGACCATTATAAACAAAACAACTGATTTGGATCAAAAGCTTAATACTTTGTCAAGATCGTCTGTGTTTTAATTTACTGTATACGCTGGTTTAACCGTTAAACATAAATCAAAACCTTTTGCAGTAATTTGAAATCTAATCATAGATGTTTAATTCATCTCAAAGCCTGATTTAAAATTGTATGTTAGTTTGGGAGTAACAAACTGTCGGAACACCTGATTTTTAGCGGATATTGGTGCTTAGCTAGTAATTTAAGCAAGGCAAAAGGGTACATAAATCGATTGGCGCAAAACTCACTGTGTATTTTTGGGTCATTAAACTGGGATCTAAAATTCATTGTTTTTAATTGCGTTTAATGGTAAGGCACAATATTTACCCACAATATTTTATTAGTCCTTTTATTTATTTAATCACATCTGCGAACGATCCGCAGGCAGCAGCTAGTAATACATGTTTTATTAACTTATGAGCAGTACTAGCTGACCCGTACGGCGTTGCCCGTGGTGGTTGGTATTTTCAGTTTTTTTAACGTAATTGTATTCTTTATAAGTGTTCAGTCAGTGAGTGGTATTGGGCTTATATATATATATATAGATCTTAAATTATAAAAGCACTACTTTCATAATAATAAAAGATCTGAAATTATGATTTTAGTAACTTTGATCAACCCAAACCCCTCCTAAAATTTCGAATTTTTTCAAACACTTTCTTATTGAGCACCTTTGGCCCTAGAGGAAGCTACATGCCAAATTTCATTCCAATCCGTTCGGTAGTTTTGAAGAAATCGTTTTATAATACATTTGATCCCCCCAGACCCCTCCCCCCCTAAAAGTTCGATTTTTTTCAAACCCTATCTTAGTGAGCTTCTATGGCCCTAGAGGAAGCTACATACCAAATTTCATTTCAATACGTTCGGTAGTTTTGAAAAAATCGTGATTTAATAACTTTAATCCCCCCAAAAACCCCCTAAAATTTCGATTTTTTTTAAACCTTATCCTAACGAATGCCTATGGCCCTAGAGGAAGCTACATACCAAATTTCATTCCAATCTGTTCGGTAATTTTGGAGAAATTGTGATTTAATAAGTTTTACCCCCCAAACCCCCCTAAAAGTTCCAATTTTGTAACACCCTTTTTTAGTGAACACTTATAGCCCTAGAGGAAGTTACATACCAAATTTCATTCCAATCCGTTCGGTAGTTTTGTGCGATTTAACAACTTTGATCCCCCCAAACCCCCCTAAAATTTCGAATTTCTCCAAACCCTTTCCTTAGTAAGCACCTATGGCCCTAGAGGAAGCTACATACCAAATTTCATGCCAATCCGTTCAGTAGTTTTGAAGAAATCGTTTTTTAATAAATTTGATCCCCCCAAACCCCCCTAAAATTTCGAATTTTTTCAAACCCTTTCTTAGTAAGCACCTATGGCCCTAGAGGAAGCTACATACCAAATTTCATGCCAATCCGTTCCGCAGTTTTGAAGAAATCGTTTTTTAATAAATTTGATCCCTCCAAACACCCCCTAAAATTTCGAATTTCTCCAAACCCTTTCTTAGTAAGCACTTATGGCCCTAGAGGAAGCTACACACCAAATTTCATGCCAATCCGTTCAGTAGTTTTGAAGAAATCGTTTTTTAATAAATTTGATCCATCCAAACCCCCCCTAAAATTTCGAATATTTTCAAACCCTTTCTTAGTGAGCACCTATGGCCCTAGAGGAAGCTACATACCAAATTTCATTTCAATCCGTTCGGTAGTTTTTGAGAAATCGTGATGAGTGAGTCAGTGAGTCAGTGGTATTTCGCTTTTATATATATAGATATAGTGTATGCTCAATTTTATCAACGGAACATTACACTTAAGAAACGCAATCTTGCTACGTTTGAAACTGATCTTACAATTTTCCATACGTTTATTTATATACTGCAGTTCAACTACACAATATTATTCTGTTTGTGAAAAAATACAAAATAACTTGGAATCTAAACTACATTATTCATTCATATTTCACAACCGTTATCAACTATTACTCATCATAAAATACAAACAATGAAACATGGATTTAAATACGGAATTAAAACTAATGCCAGCCGATTGATTATATTCTGAAGGTTGATTATTCTTTCCTCTCGATTTAACATGACAGTTCACCTTTGGTAGAGACAAAGAAACATAATTAATGAGCCATGCGCCTGTGCAAACAAGCAGATTAATAACCGGTAGCAAAATTTATTTAAATTGTATATTTATTTTCTCAAACAACGTTCAGTGAATCATTATTCGTCCTATTTGGTAGCAGGCCTATAGTTACTTTGTTATACGATTATTAATAATGGCTATTGTAGCTCTGGTTACAATTTTGGTTAAGATGATTTAATAGGTGGCTGATCTGCAAGATTTTGGTTTAGTCGTTAAAAGTTGTTAAAGTAAATAATTCATTTGGGGGGATTATTTTCGTGTTTCTTATTATTGCTAAAGAGTATTTATATAGGCGTGATGTATCACATGATTTATTACTTTCTTCTTCTTCTTATTTTTATTTTAATTCGTATGACCTATTTTAGAACAGAGAACCATAGCACTTAATTGATAAGCTATGTAAATTTTTCATTCGTAAATTTTATATTTATAGTATAACTTAAAGTAACAATTTCTTTCAACATTAATTTCAGGAGTTCTAAGAAATCATTACTTAGCTTGCAGTTTACGCTAGGGATACCATAACAAACTATAGTTTCAGCACCTCAGCACTTAAAGGATTTCTTAATATTCTCGTTTATACTCAGGAAGGGGAGGCTAAATATTGACAAACTCGTAGTAAAGGGCTTTAAGTAAGGAAGGGTTAGTGCTATAAATAGCCACCAGGGGGTGACGTATTTGTCAAGATTATCCTGGTTGTCCTAATGCACGAATCTTGTCCCCAGCGGGTGGTTCCAACAATACTCCCTTAATCCTCCTTTACAGCCCTCTTGATATTTTCACAATATTACTCATTGCAACGTTTGATTTTATATTTATCACAATTTTAAAACCAACACGATAAGGATCAAGTTTGTAATAGCGTTATTTTACGCCATTCTTCTTGGACATTGAATAAACTGAAAACAATAAAAAATCATTATGAATATAATATTTTTACTTATTTCGCAAACTGTTCATTAATATGGTCAATTTTGAAAAATATTCCTGTAAATAGAAAGATAGACTTCGTGCTAACACTCAGCTCTAAATGACATTAATTTATTAATATTACTACTATGATAAATATCTAAATAAATACATAACAGCATTTGTATGCATAATCAAACAATATTTATAGAATGTGAATCTACGTTTTATTAAACTTAGTAGCAATACTCATTATTACATTAAAAATGTATAAATTTGTTCGACAAAGAAAGTCAATTTAATTTGTTTATTTATTACTTTAATTGTCCAAAACCAAAATTAACCGTGGCTAAAGATCAATGCTGACACAATTCTATGAAACCGATCATGCATTCTATTTTTTAAATTAGTTTTTAACGATAAAATAATAATTTTTCCTAATATATCCTCTAGTAAATGTCTAATTTGTTTATAAAAAAACTTAAAACTATTTACAAACTGTGTAAAAGAAACACTAGAAGTACGGACAAACCAATCTTTAATAACAAATCTTACTATACATATTTTGTTAACTACAGTACTTGGGTTCTTGTTATTTATACGTTGGTTACAACATAGACCTAGGCAGCTAGGTAAGTTCTTACTTTAATTAATTATACTTTCTACACAGTACAATGTAAAATTTGAATTCATCAGGCTCGGCAGGAGTGAAAAATATTTGTGACTTGACCCTAGCTCTTCAAGTGGCAGGTGGTGTACACTGCTAGCATTGAGTACGGTAGTTTTTCATTATTTAGCTATCAAATATAGGGCAGCTTCATAAAGGAGGAAACTAGAGGGTTACGTAACCCTGACTGTAAACGGACTGAAATTTGACAATGTACTGGTTGTACCACGAAGAGGTCCCTATTTTTGAATTAATATATTAGATGCACGGAACACTCTATAAACCTGAAACTCAACAGTCCTAACATACACATATGTAAAAGAAATACACCTGAGTATCAGTTAATTCTGACACATTAGGACAAAATGGCGGGATATCAAAGAAATAGTACCTTTTCGTTAAAATAGTTTTATTTGCTTAAGTGTTACAACATAATTATTGAATTTTAACGATGTTACTAAGCACTAAACAACGTTAGGGAATTAAAGATATAAGTAACTCATAAATAAATTAAATCTATTTGATCCATAAACCTTATTCAAACTGATGTCCATCGATCGCAATGCACTGATGACAACGAAATAGAAAACAGTCATACGCTTTGCTGAACAACTCTCGAGGTATCAACAACAGTTCATCTTCGATCAACCTCATTAGTTCATCGTCTGTCGCAATGTTATGACAATAAACCTTCTCCTTCTAAAAGCCCCACAGAAAAAAGTCACAAACAGTCAAGTCTGGAGACCTTGGGGGCCAGTCAATGAAGCTGCTGCCACGACCTATCCAACGGTTAAGAAGATTTTGGTCCAAAACTGCTTTGGCCACATTCGCATAATGCGGAGGAGCTCCATCCTGTTGGAAAAAAACGTCTTTCATCTCAGGCTGAGAAAGATGAGGAACTATGTGATTGCTTAAAACTGATGCATACCTTTCTCCAGTCATTGTTTGTCGGGATATGTCATACGACAAAACACCATCCTTGATAACAGCAGCCCAAACTGTTATACCTGTTGATTTTAATTTCTCTTCTTGTAAGATATGTGGATTTTTTGTGTTATAGTAATGACAATTATGCCTGTTTACAGTTCCTGTTCGATAAAATGTCGCTTCATCTGAAAACACTATTCCTTCATGCCATTTGCTATCTTCGTCAGTCTTTTCAATTATTTTCGAACAAAATTCCAATCGTCTGTCAGGATCATCTTCAAGCAGTCCGTGAACTAAATGAGTTTTATAATATTTGATTTTGTTCTTTTTGGCATACCTTTGGACAGATGACTTCGGTATCCCTGTAGCAGATTCCACCTTTCTTACTGAATTAGGCGTATTTGGAGATTCCATGAAAGCAGCACATACGATTTCTTCATTTTCTATGTTGGAGGATCTATGGTATTTTTTTGTATTGACCCCGTTTCTAGTAGGATAGTCTTCCACTTACGAATAGATTTCCTTGACGGTGGAACTACACCTGGGTACCTTTCCCTAAAACACCTTATTGCTTCATAATCATTTTCAAAGGCAATAGCCCAGGAACAACATTTCACTTTTTGCTCAGTTGAAAACGGCATGGTACATAAGACACTTTACAATGCAACTTAATAACAAATACCAATGTTTATTACCAAATATGTTCATTGTTGTGGATACACGCAGTCAGCTGATAGATTTAAAATCCATCCGCTGTAGCTGTTCCTATTCTAAATAAAAGTAGGTTTACCCTTAAAATACGATTGCTGATTTTGTTGTTTTTTTGTTTTTCCGCCATTTTGTTTGGATCAGTCAGAATTAACTGATATCAGAGGTATTCTTTTACATATGTGTTAGTCACGACTGTAGAATTTCAAGTCTGTAGCGCACTCTATACGTCTGTCATATCAATTCAAAAATAGGGACCTCTTCGTGGGACACCCGGTATATTAGTATGTGTTATTAAACACAGCTTTCCACACATTGCACATTAAAGGATGTATTTTCTCGTATTCCTCCAGATGGTAAATAATAGTAAATGTATAAATAAAATTATACAACAAAAGTTATAATAAAGTGTAAAAAGAACCAGCATGACTTTTCCTGGTATTTTGTCTAGTATTCCTCCGCGAGCAACTAGTTGATGTGATAACCACCAGAGTTCAGGCTAAACACTAGAGTAAGAACACAAATTCGGCGCGTGCAATGCTTCCACAATAACGTGGATTTTTCGTCATAAATGATCCTAAATTATTGAAATTAATTTTATTTAAAAGGTAATTAAACTTCGAATGTAGTGAGCGTTTTACATTTTTGATATCTGTATTATTGATTAAGAAAAAAATTTAGAGTTAAGTCAAAAAAGAAATTTAGTTACAAATCTTAAAACTCAAATATATTCACATTCGGACTGTCCTAACCTTTAAAATGACACATGATTAATTTTCTTATTATTGTTATTCCAGTAATAGTATTAACAGTTTAACATTGCTCTTATGGGAGTTGAAATGCAAGATGGTGGCTGGGTCTGCCGATCCCTCAAAGCAAACACCTCTCACTAGTTGCAGTTATCTATATATTAAAAGAATTTATGAAAACTTGTGGCAGTCAGTACGGCCATTCTATCCGGCCGATTTCCTTATTTTTTTTTTTTTTAAATTGCAGGTAATCATTCACAGATATGTCATCAAGCATTACAAATCATGTATCTTTCGCCTTACAAACGTTATAATCAAATGCAAATTTCTGCTGTGTTTTCTTTATGGGGGTTTTTTTTGGTTCTTTGTCCATTTTGCGTTCGTATACCGTCCATCTGATTGCTTTGAAATTTTGCATAGTAACACAGGTTAACCCTGGGAAGGTTTTAGGCCATTTACCGAAGTCCTAGGACATTAGGGCTACGCCCCAGTGGCCCTCAAAGTTTCAATGTTAATCTTATGGAAGAAAGATTTCTATTGATTTTATCAGGGGCACAAAAACAGCTGTTCGTATAAAAAACTTAGCAACACATCATGTTTGTTTACTTTCATTACCATAGCAACATTACTTAGAATATTTGAAGAGTATTACCTTTTTGAGGTTACATTGACAAACTAAAAACAAACACAAACAAAAATCAACGAAAAATACTAACTATATTTTAATTCAATTCAAACATTGGTTGTTACAAACCTATTATATATAAAACAGCTAATTTGGATCAAAAACTGAACATAATGATTCACAGATATGTCAAGTCTTATATATTATCATCCGTTCAGCCGCTATTCACCCGAGAAGGAGCTCCGGTATACAATCCTTCAAATTTCCCATGTTAATCTTATGGAGATAATGTTTAATGAGTTTGAGTCAGCTGCCAAATAAAATAGCTGATTTATGCTCGGTCACCTATGTACAAACCTCGAACCAAAGATTAACGAGATTCTTTATCGAATTTTCCACCTGCGAGCGAAGCGAAGCAGCCATCTGAGGCCGAAGGCCGAGCCGGGGTTGGGACGCGGAGCGTCCAGGGGCAGAGCCCCTAGTCTATATATTAAAAGAATTTATGATCTATATATTAAAAGAATTTATGAAAACTTGTGGCAGTCAGTACGGCCATTCTATCCGGCCGATTTCCTTATTTTTTTTAAATTGCAGGTAATCATTCACAGATATGTCATCAAGCATTACAAATCATGTATCTTTCACCTTACAAACGTTATAATCAAATGCAAATTTCTGCTGTGTATTCCTTATGGGGGGTTTTTTTTGGTTCTTTGTCCACTTTGCGTTCGTATACCATTCATCCAATTGCTTTTAAATTTTGCATAGTAACACAGGTTAACCCTGGGAAGGTTTTAGGCCATTTACCAAAGTCCTAGGACATTAGGGCTACGCCCCAGTGGCCCTCAAATTTTCAATGTTAATCTTATGGAAGAAAGATTTCTATTGATTTTATCAGGGGCACAAAAACAGCTGTTCGTATAAAAAACTTAGCAATACATTAAGTTTGTTTACTTTCATTACCATAGCAACATTACTTAGAAAATTTGAAGAGTATTACCTTTTTGAGGTTACATTGATAAACTAAAAACAAACACAAACAAAAATCAACGAAAAATGCTAACTATATTTTAATTCAATTCAAAAATTGGTTGTCACAAACCTATTATATATAAAACAGCTAATTTGGATCAAAAACTGAACATAATAATTCACAGATATGTCAAGTCTTATATATTATCATCCTTTCAAACGCTATTCACCCGAGAAGGAGCTCCGGTATACAATCCTTCAAATTTCCCATGTTAATCTTATGGAGATAATGTTTAATGAGTTTGAGTCAGCTGCCAAATAAAACAGCTGATTTATGCTCGGTCACCTATGTACAAACGAGCCAAAGATTAACGAGATTTTTTATCGAATTTTCCATCTGCGAGCGAAGCGAAGCAGCCATCTGAAGCCGAAGGCCGAGCCGGGGTTGGGACGCGGAGCGTCCAGGAGCAGAGCCCCTAGTATATATATAAAATTAACTCTTTAATCAATAGTTTTTCACTACTACCTTCAACAACCCTCCTTCGCCACCACCAATACTAAAAATAGTCTCAAAATACGTAGTTTTAAACAACTTTTATACCTTGTATAAATAAATAAGCAAGAGTTTTGATTTAGCTTTTCAACTATATTTGAATCCTTTGTATGTGACTTTTCACAAATATTAATCATAATCTTTTTCACAAATAAACCCTTACATAAATTATAACGAAAACAACACTGTGTATATGGTTATATTCTACACTATTTTTACTTTCTCACTATACTATAGTATAGAGAAAGTATAGTGATCGCAAAAAAAATCGATGTTGAGATTTTTGTGAAAATATCCGTTTTGGGACCCCCTGAGTCCAAAAAAGTGATTTTTACAAAATTTCTGTCTTTATGTAGGCCTATGTCTATATGTATACAAAGCTAGAGCGAAAACTATTCGATCGATTTCAAACAAATTTGCACCAGACATGTCAAGTAAGCCTGTATAGGTGCAAAAAAACGGTTTTGAAATTTTTGAAAAACAACCCCCTTTTTGGAAACAAAACGGCTCCACGATTTTGACAACATTTGGCTTATTTGTAGCCTTTAATGTACCCTACCATATGCAAAAAACAGCATCTTTTTAAAAATTCTCGTTTAGCTAATAATAATAATAACTGATTTTGGGGTTTTTTTTCAATAAAGTTGGTTGTTTTTCAAACTTTTTCAAAATCGTTTTTCGTGCATATATACAGCCCTAATGTACGGGTTTTATTGCAAATTTGTTCGAAATCGATCGAATAGTTTTCTTTATAGATATTAATAATAATATTTATTAGTTTAATAAATCACCTCTCCTACACCTACAATAAAATTATGAAGTCACAGTGAATCTGTTTAATAATTTAAATATATTTGAGAGAGGGTATGTGCCAGTTCCAGGTACCGTTTATTTATTTTCTCTTAAAATGTAGGTTCAAAAAAGGTTGGGAGTGGTCAATGAGCACCTACCATGATCCCCAGAACACGTTTTGGGGCATCATTAAACATGTTCTCTCTATATGTGATCTATAAGAGTTCGCACTCTAACGGCCGCATTTTATATGAACATGTCTTAAGATTTTTTGTACTAGAATTATCCTCTTTTGGGGTTTTATCTAAAAGAAAACTTAGGATATTATTCGGTACATTTTGGTTTTTACACGTTCTTATAGCCCGTCTTGTTCACCCAAAAATTATCAAAACGTAAAATACCATAAAAGTAACCTTCTGAATAGAGATTATCCGCTGCAAGCGAAACGAAGCAATGGGAGAGCCGAGGCTGAGGTGCAAACACATTCTACTAATATATTCCGTACACGGAGGCAGCTATTCAAATTGTGAGTAGAACAATTTTACAAATAGCATAGTTGGTTGAACCTCTAAAACAAACTCAATTTTGAAAATTTGTTCAACTTATATCTTTGTATACTGATATTGAATAACAAATAAAAATGTCCGCCCGAACTGGGACTTGAACCCAGGACCCTTAGGTTAAAAGCCTAATGCTCTACCGACTGAGCTATCCGGGCTACTTCTATTAATAATGATCGATAGTGTTAAACAAAAGTGTAGGATTAATTATTTCCTCAAACCTCAGATGGTAAATAATATGAAATGTCTAAATCAAATGATACAACAAAAGTTATAATAAAGTGTAAAAAGAACCAGCATGACTTTGTCTGCTTTTAAAAAAAACCCTAACATGAAATTAGTACCACAAATTCTATGAATGTTTGGAAATTCGGAAATTCCCCTTAAAAATAATAGCCCACATGAAAGTTTAGAGGTATAAGATTTACACCTGATTATTATACCAACACTGAACATCTTTAATCAGTTTTGCTATGTATTTTAAAACAAACAAGTATAGCCGTTTCAAACTATTTATTCTCTCAGTGTATTTTTAAATTTCAGTACTTTTCTCAACAAATTGTGACCATACTTTACATAATTTTAACGGTCTTTTTAAAGGAAAACATATTGAAACAAGTTTTGACTCATTTGGTCCCGTTTAAAATTGGCGACTCTAGTAAAGAACGTTTAAATTAAGGTAAAATAGATAAGCAGGAAATACACAGTTTCCACGTAATTTTATTAATCACTTCGAATTATATTCGTGGCTTTTTATCTGGAAAGTAACTAGAAATAAAGTGTTACCATACGAAGACATAAATGTTTAAATAGAGAGGTTGTAAACTAATATAATAAGTAGAAATTGAATCATTTTCATTTTTGTATGTGATGGTAGTAGCGGTTCTAGTCGGGGCAGGGGCGCAGTTTCCCCCCTCCCCCCACATTTTGTGGGATTTTTTCAAGAAATTGTTATTAATTAGCTTAATTTGGGGACAAAAAATATTTAATATGCTTTGCGACCTAAGAGTTTTTATTCTGAAATAAAAAGTCGATGTTCAAATTCAGCCAGTTGTGATGGCCAATTGCCGATCCCCTGAATGAACACGATTTAACTGATGATTACAACGATTATTTGAATATTGTGGTTATTCCTTAAACGTCATCCCGACAGTATTATGCTGTTATAAATTGCTGGTTGTTCGCGGGTTTTGCTTTTTTATTGTGGGGACTTGCGTAGAGATGGATGTGTATAACGAAAAACTGTTTTCAATCAACAGTTTAGAAATAAAAATAAACAGCCCTTACTCATTTAAGGACTTCAGTTTTGAATTTAAGGGATTATTTGATTTTATGCAGGAATAAGCTGAAAATTAAGTTTTTGGAGGGTGATTTTTCGTTTTAACTAACTAATTAATTTTCAGCCAGAAAGGTATTCAAATAGAGTTTTTGGGAGGTTGATTTTTCTTCATAGTTTTTCATTTTTCAATCCTCTTTTTTGACTGGGCGGTATTCCACCCCCCCCCCCCCCCCCCGCCCGGTCATTTGACTCTCTGTAGTGTCCTTGCACTACCACAGTTTTTCAGGTCTAAAACCGCCACTTACGATTTAAAAAAAAAACAAGTAAGATCGTTAAACGAATAGATTTATTTTCATTTTTGTATGACAATAAAAAATACAACTTTAAATCCTTTCTTGTAGCAGGATTTCGAAATTTTATCAAGAAATACTTCTCTCAACCTTCTTTTTTATCGTCTTCTTGGCATATCTCAATCCCTAGACTTGTTTAGCATCCGTCAATAAGTGTTTTCTGACTGCATAATATTGTGTATCCTAACATGAGAAAAAATAAAACCACAATTCACACAATGATAACTGTGACCTGCCCCAAGTTCTCATACACTACCACCCACCAAGAGTCTGACTTTGATTTGTAATAAAGACACCAATTGTTTCTCAGAACGGCGACTTGCACAGTAAACGCATGAATACAGAATTTGCAATAAACACATGTTTAATGAGCCGTAGTTTCTCACGGGACGTGTCTGCTTAGCTTCGGATGCATTCGGCAAGATTCGGTAATACTTGCAGAATGGTTTATGGTCTATTATGCATTTGAATGATTTGTTTCTTTTTATTTATAATGTACACTACAGACTAGCTAGCAATAAAATAGTTCGACATAAGAGCTGCCTGACCCTGAATGACGGATTTTATATGGTTATTTAAATTATATAGGCTACTTTTATATAAAAAAATTCAGTAGAATCCATAATCCATCACACGATCTAGGTAGATAGATAATACAGTATTTTATAAATACATATTGAGCTTAACTTGTGAGAAGATAGTGTAACAGGAAACGATTTATTTTTCTATCCTTATATCTATATATGCAATCTATATTATGCAATCTATATAATGCAATCTATATATATAAAAGCCAAATCCACTGACTCACTGATCACGATTTCTCAAAAACTACTGAACGGATCGGAACGAAATTTGGTATATAGCTTCCTCTAGGGCCGTAGGTGCTCTCTAAGAAAGGTTTCCAAAAAATTCGAAATTTTAGGGGGGTTTGGAGAGGGTCAAAGTTACTAAATCACGATTTCTTTAAAACTACTGAACGGATTGAAACGAAATTTGGTATGTAGCTTCCTCTAGGACCATAGGTGCTCGCTAAGAAAGGGTTTTAAAAAAATCGTAATTTTAGGGGGGGTTTGAGGGTCAAAGTTACTAAATCACGATTTCTTTAAAACCACTGAACGGATTGAAACGAAATTTGGTATGTAGTTTCCTCTAGGGCCCTAGGTGCTCGCTAAGAAAGGGTTTAAAAAAATTCAACATTTTAGGAGAGATTGGGGGGGGGGGTCAAAGTTACTAAAAATTCCCATAAGAAATACATAGTGTAATTTATATTCATTGATATAATATATTTTTTGTTAATATACATTTAACTTTGATTTGTCTATCCGTGCAAAGCCGGATCGGGCCAGCTAGTCGAATATATGATTACGAATTTATAGACGGAAATATTGTATATAGCCATATAGTCACTTAAATTTCTTTATTATTGACAAACTAATGTCATTCACCAAAACTCTAGCCCTACTGCGCATGAGTCAAAAACCAGTTCACCTCTACCCCACCATCCTACCCCGATCCTAGTGCCTCTGTCCTATGCAATCGTCATTGCTGTATACAATAATCTGTTTGCCTTTTCCTCACCACCTGGATTGGTGAGCGAAGCGAGCAGGGGTGTAGCGCTCTAATAATAATAATAATACAGTAATAAATAAATAAATAATAATGCCAATATGTGTAAATGACTTACTTTGCTATTACTAAATCTACATATTCTGTAAAAAACAATGGTTACACATTTATTCCGATTCAACTAAAAACATTTTCTTTTTCAATCAAAACGTTTTCTTGATTGGTGTTTCATTCGAGCATTGTGACCGTGTAATATATGAGCAATATATATGTAATATATGTGTAATACAATATGTAATGAATTGTACTTTTTCAAAATTGGGCTGAAAAGTGATTTCAAATGTTTTGGGAGCAAGGTGGGATTCATTTACTCTAGCTAAACCAAAAGAGGTAAAGCAACGCGATAAGCGGACACATTGGTAACGACAATAGTAACTGACAAACCGTTAATTATGACAGCAAAAAATCCCTTCTTTTGTGGTTTCTTACAATAATCATTTAAGCATAATCGCGATAGCATCACTCATCAGTTTCGATGCGTTATTTCATTGTATTTCAAGAACAAAATAGTTAGAAATTAAGTTGAATCTGTGTGTATATACGTTTTTCTGTTTTATGCTATAGACTGTATTTTAATCATTGATCAATTCACTGTTTCTACCCGAAATTAGTTAACGCAGATAGTTCTTCAACAATCAATTCAGATTAAAATTTTGTAATTAAATTGTTATCACAATAAAATCACTATTAAAAAACTATTAAATTTAAAAAATGCCTAATTAAATAAAATGTTTACGAAAAAATCAACAACTAATCCATTTCTAAAAAGTTAAGTTCAAAACTTACCCACATACTCGTCTACTATCCTAACTCACTTTTGTTCAAATGCAAAGTACTTTTGTATAATGATTTTAATTATCACAGTGTATTTCAAATTAATGAAGGCGATGATAACCACCTAGGTTTTTCGCCTTTAAAAACAAAAACAAAAAATAAAATGAATGAATTCTCAATGGGTCAGTATTATTTTCTTAATTCAGTATCGCGGCCGAAAAGTTTTAAAACCAGCGATGTTTAAACTTTTATATTATTAACTTTTACGGCATGAAAAAGTTTATAACATATTGATGAGACCAAAGGTGATATAATTTGGACCACATTTAGTGATTAATACTTATCGAATAATTCATTTAATTTCACCATTAATTAATTAAAAAATAAATATCCCAAATCCAAATGCGAGTACTACACGGAATACATACAAACAATGGCTGTACACTGACAAACGCCGTCACTAATCCAAATTCGAAAGGCATCCAGAAAGAGGAAAATATTTAAACGTAGGTACCTGTACACCGGCCTCACGGCGATTTAGCGGGGACACACGAATTGCCACAAATTTTGGGTCCATCTGAAACGCACGAACTGCCACAGTCATTAGAGGGGATTAGAAAGGGTCCACTCGCAAGATAAGAAACACACGAACTGCCACAAGGGTTCGGTCAGGTAGCGGCTCCAAGTGAGGGAAAAACGGGAATTATACTCCCTCGGTTACCCCCATCCCCCCACCCACATACTTGTCTTCTTTTCTGGTATTTTCGAAGGCATTAAACAGTCTTGTTACATACCTAACAGTGGGAAGATGTCTCTTCCGGAATTTAGTGTGGTGTTGAGTGAAAGAGGTCAGGAGTGTTTGACTATTGATGGGTTTAGATTTGTTAAACAGTATGTTCTATAACAACATTGTTCTATGTTAATTGTTCTATGTTAGGTTAGGTTAGGTTAGGTTAGGTTAGGTTAGGTTAGGTTAGGT
>JAGFPH010012746.1:12994-28882 GCA_018207615.1 Philaenus spumarius | reverse complement strand
ATAAAAAGGAAATTTATGAACTAATTTTTTTATTGTAGACAAATGTCTGTATTTTAATGGGACACTTTCAAATTTTCAATATCTCATATAGTTTTAGAGAAAACAATTTTAGAAAAGTACATATTTCAACAACAAACATTTTCGAAAGAAAACTTTTTGACCCAATATGGGTATCAAAATATACATAATTTTATAGAGAATAAAGATGTGTTTGTAGTTTTTCAATAACACTGATATTTTTCGAGTTATTCAGCTTTTTATGATTTCCAAAATGGTTTTTCTTAAATACACGCTATAAAAATTATTTAAATTTAATTGATACCTACCTCAAAAGTCTTACAATTGATAGGAGAATATTCTCTGAAAAAGATTTTCTCTTATCTTTAACCGTTTAGAAAATCGTGTTTTAAGATTTTCCAGGTTTTTGGATTGCAAGCCTTTTTTAAAACCACTATAGCAGAAAAACTATCAAACGAAACGTCATGATTTTTCCACACAAGAAAGACAAAAGTCCATATTTTCATTTACTTTTTTCCCCAAAAAGATATGTCTTATGGATTCCGAGATATAATCCAGAGAAAACAGGTGTTTTTCGCAATTTAGAAAACGTCAAGGGGGTCCCCTTGCAAGTTTTTAAGGCAAAAAAACCGACTTTGGATTTTCATGGGTTTTATTACATTAAACGAAGCAGGATGGTGAGTAGAATTAATACGTACCAAAATTTTTCAAAAATATTAATTACACTGGGAGTTCTGGGCTTTTAAGTAAAACTGTTACTCAATGTAAGCATTTTTTCAACGCTGTAATAACGGGCGCAAAGAAGTATAACTTCAAAAACTTTCCCACTACTCATAATTTGCATATTATTAGAAATATTCGTCTAAATTCAAATAGAGTTAAAAGTTGACTATTTTTTAACTTCAATATCAAATTTACATCATTATAAACTACCCTACATTTAATAAGCTTTGAAAAGACCCCAAATTCATAATTTTTAAATGAGCGGAAGTGAGTGTAACAAGTTTGACTTGTCGACTAATCAAAGAAAAAAAACTTCTCCTGTTCAAATCATAAAAAATCCATTTAAGGTAGTATTACTATTCAATTTTTTTAAACAAATTTTTAATACGAAACAGTTTTATTGACTTCAATTGCACCAGTCGCTTCAATGACAACGTACCTCTTTACATCTAACGCGTCTGGCCTGTTAGTTTTATTCCATTAAGTTCTCTTGAAATCTATTTGATATTATGAATTATTATTATTATTAGTTATTTTTTGTTATTTATTTAAAAATTTTAATTTAGGGTATTGGTGTTTAACCCAATACTTACACTTAACTAATTAATTATCAAAATTAAAAAAATATATTCATATTGTTACAACTTTCCAAACAGTGTCTAATTTTATCAAAATAATATTAAAACAATTTTATTCTCACTTAGTTTTGTGTTGCATGAAATTTTCATTTCATGATGAAATATAATTTATTTGTTAAATTGTTTTTGTATTCTTTCAAATCGGTTAACAATATAAGTACCTGCTACTGCTATTCAAAATGTTTTGTAGTTTTTTATTGTTATTTTCTTAATTATCAAGTAAATTAATGTAAATTTATTTATGTATTTTGGAACTATATAACTTTTTTATTAAATTCGAATAGCTAGTTTACTACTTCAACATGTTACATTACATACGATTACCACCAATAACAAGGATTTCTTTTTCACCAAGCATTAGAGGTTAAAGAACTTATTTAATTGATGTCTTCTGCTATTTACAAAAGTAGTAATGTGTTGTTTTTGTTAATAAATCTTACTGAATTTGTGTATTTGTATTATTTTATAAATTACATAGAGTCTTTAATCCTTTTTTCCATAAACATATTTTTATGAAAAACTTTAATAAGTTATTGGATTTAACTAAAAATTTAAGTTACCTAATGGGTTGTTTTCAGAGAATAAAATAACACTTTCAAGAGAAAAAAAACAATTATGATTAAGCCATTTTTTCTGAACTTATGTTTTTTTTTTCTTTTGCTAAAATGGCATAAAATGTCTACTTTATTTAGGAGGGAACCCATAGGCAGGTTTTGGGGGGGATTTGCGCCATGGGCTTTGAAGGGGGGGAATGGGCACTCTTGTGTAGAAGTGCTACTACACACAACCTTGTCAACCACATAATAAATAACAACTCAGTATTAATCAGTATTGTTTTTTTTTACAAAAATACAGGTACAGTAAAATACAATATTAAAATACAACTGTAGTTAAAATCTTATAAAAATAAATTTATACACAAGTAGTTAAATTGGTTATAAAATTTAAAACATTACATAATTTTTTGAGATTATTATTTTAGTCGCATTTTGGTTTACCTGTATGTATAGCAACTAATTAAATAGAAAAGTACATCGTAAAATATTTACAAAAATAACGCAACTAGATTAAAAAAAGTAACCAATTGGGATCACAACAAATTAAAGCTTTTGGGCTGCGAGGCCCGACTCCCTGAAATTATTTTAGTTTGAAAGTTATAGTATACGACGGTAGCCCCAGAAGTACCTGATCCGACGTATAGATGGCGGTAGTTTGAAAACAAAGACTAATTCAGAACGTACCAACCTTATAAAACCTAAGTTCAAAGTTTGAACGCGCTACGTCGTTCACAATTTTTTGTCAGCCATCAATACTGAACGCTCCCAGTGAATTTGTAAACATGGCAACGAATCGGTCATCAGTGTGCGATTCAAAGACGAGCTAGATTCTACTCTCTACTCTACGGGAGTCTGTTACTTCGTTTAACAACACTAGAATATTGGATGTCGGAGTTTAAACGAGCTGACGAGACGAATATCGCAGTGGTCGATCGAATGACGCCACTACAAAATTATGAGGATAATCCACAAAATGGTATTGGACGACTGTCGACTGAAAGTGCATACATGATAGACATGTCAAAAAATGATGTTGATTCAAAATTTGGACATGACGTAGCTGTGCGCAAGACGGATGCCGCGTTTGCTCGTAACGGAACAAATACGGCGTCGTGAGGATGTTTCGCAGCAGTAAAGCAGAGTTTTTGAGTCGATTCATAACCATGACTTCTCACCTACGACAAAGGAACAGTCAAAACAACTTACTTAAAGGGAAGAGTCGGGTCCAAAGACAGCGAAGACAATTCCATCCGCTGGCAAGGTCTTGGCTTCAGTTTTCCGGGATGCTTGTGGGATAATTTTAATTGTCTTAAAAAAAATAAACGACGATTATTGTGCAAACTTTTAGCAGTGTTTGAACGGTTGAATCAAGAAAAAACGGCTGTATTTGGCAAAAAAGAAAGTGTAGTTTCATGAAAACAATACCAGTTCACACATCCGTTATCGTGATGGCCAAAATCAATGATAGCCAAAATTCAGTTCTCTTTCCAAACTTGAAAAAAAAAAACACTTGGCAGCGGTAAAAGATTTGCCACCGATGAAGAGATGAAGTCTGCTATTGATGGCTATTTTGAGGAGCTCGAAGGTTTACTATAAACAGGGTATTGAAGCTATTGAACAACGTAGGGTAGAGGGTTTTATAATTTCTTTGTTGGGTCGGGTACGTCTAGGACTACCCTCCTAGGCCGACTAAAAATAACTCATGATTTTCAGAAAAGTACAATTAGTTCAAACCAGTATCTTCGAATGTCCCAACATAATATACTGATTCTGATTATCAAGTAATTTAGAGATTACTAAGTTAAATGTTATTTTATAATTTTTATAATCCTTAATACAATTAATTCTGACTATATGAATTGTATACAAGTATTATTAGAATTTTTTATAAAATAATTCATATTTTAAAAAAACGAATTTACACTTTTTATGGCCCGCCTCGTATTTTAATTGAGGTAAAATCCGGGCCTGTGTTTTGTAAAGAACACTGAACGCTTGATATATTAAAATTTTTAAATAATCAGTCTTGAACATGTCAATACAAATTTTACATAAAAACATTGTGCTTCCGTCCATAGTACATTGATCATACTTATTATTAAATTAACTGTTTAAATATATTACGTGATGAGTTTTCTATGTGATAGCGATAAAAACTAGATATAGAAGGCGCTTGGTTATTATGACCATTTGACTGGTTGTAATGGAAGTTATGCCGTCGTGAAGATGATATTAGTTTCTTCTTAATAAAATACATCCAAAACTGTCTACAGAGTTGGGAGCTGGTTTGTAGGCTAGCCTAAAGAATACCCATTATCCCAGCCATCATTCGTGGATCTGCTATCATAAGATGGTTTTCAGATGTGCAACAGACCACCACGTGTAGCGAGGAAATGAATCAGTATAGAAATTTAATTTAAACTGAAATTTCTCTATTTCATACTTGGAGAATCTGAATAAATATTTTTCAAATTCCAGTACGCACAAAGGTGGGATGATTATTGGTGAAATTTCAAGTGTAAAAAGTAAACATTTTAAAAATTATTGCCCCATTCAATAATAATGGGATTGGATGTAGCCGCTTAGTTTTCTTGAGATAGATCATTGTTAGGTTAAAGTTTGAACTCAATCAGTCAAATATTTCTCTAGATATGAATTATTTTGTAAAAAAACAAAATGGCGGATATCTGGAAAAGAAAGCGTTTTGGAGCACACGTTTATAGGAACTTTTTTTATTTATTTTCATGTAGGGAACCCACTCCAGAAGTTTGACGTCCCATTTAAGAAACAACCTCAAAAAAAATGGCAGAGGAAATCAAAATGGGTAGTGCAGAACACCAATAAACATTTCTGGAGATACTGGTGGGGGGGTAGGTTATATTAGATAAACCTTTCAATACTCTTCAGTCGGGACGTATTAGTTGGCAAACGATGGACTATACCAGCCACTCTAAATTATTTTAAACATACTGCGTTAACTTAATCAAATGTTTTGCGTTGTGTTGTTATAAATGTGATTTCAGTGAACATCTGCGTATATTTTATAATTGTGTTCGACTTGAAATATAGTAATTGTATACCAATCCAAAAGTGTTCTATACCTTTTGTTTTCTATACCATTTCTTTCCCGACGGTTTTTGTTTTATTGCGATTGGATGATTTTTAGTGGGTGAAATATTCAATACAAGTAAAGTTGTCAAAGTGCCAAGCCCCCACAAGAGCAGTCTGACAGTTGTAGGATTACATCCTGAATGTGGGAGCGCAATATGCCCTTGAGGCTGACGTGCATAAGATTTGGACCGCCCACCTAAGACGAAGATAGGCCATATTTGAAACAAGTTATAAATTGATCAGACTCTGGCGCTGGCTTTAAGTAAGTTTCACCGCTTCTCTCGTTTTTACAGTTTCCTTTTTAAACTGTTTTTATACCATAAAACATGATAGTATCAAAAAGCTTTGATGCTTTTACAAAGTACTTCTAGTTGTCTGCACATCTACTCATCAAGCTGAAGGTAATCGATTAGTTTTCTCTTTTAAAACAATAACATCTACTACTACTGTCCGTATCAATAACACTTTACAGAAATCCAGTCAAATAACCAAGCTACTTCAAAAGTTACACTACACAACAGTAATCGCTATTGTAAATTAGCCAAGCTTTAGAACAAGCCTAAGGTGTAAGGCGATATAAAACTAAATTTCTAAAACAAAGACAACTCTAGAGATCCTTTTTATACAACTATATTAACATTAAAATAATCTGTTTTACAAAATAAAACTAGGTTTCGTCCAAACTGATCACTTTTGTCGTTATATATACAAGTGTTGAAGCGAGGACGTCCGACTTACAGGACGTCTTCGCACGGCATCCTCGTGTAGAGCAGGTCTCCGGAGGAACAGCTGTAAGTTTCAGAGAATTCGTGAAGCTGCGACAACACTATCGGGAGTCTGAAATGAAAAGAAAACGGGATCGGACTGAGTAATATTGATTAATTCGTATTTAGATAAGTTTATTAGAAGTAGAATTTTATCGCTAAGGTGCAACCCAAATAATAAAGGGATTTTATGAAACACTCTGTATATATAAAGTGGTACTACAATTTGTACTACCACCACAAAAATTGGGCAAATAAATTATACACAAAAGAGTTGCGTATTATTAATGGTAGAGAATAGACCTTCTTTCCAATTTTGTGCAAGTATTTACTAAATAAAATTTAGCTTCTACAAATGAAATTCATGCATCTTTTTAACCCTAGAACCGGCAGCTTTAACGAAAATGGATTTTTTGGCGTGTGCAAGCTTTTATTAAAAAATTCGCCAAAAATAGAAAATGAACCCCAATCCAAAAGTGTTCCGTAGCTTTTTTGTAGAAAAAGGTTCAAAAAATTTGTATATGCCAGTAAAAAAATGATAGATGTAAAATTTACAAAGTTATTAGCTCAAGAAACAAAAAATGTTCAGTTACGAAAAATAAAAGTTCAACTTTAGGTATACATAAAAAGTAGTAAAAATTTTTTTGAATTTTTTCCATAAATGTAAAAAAGTTTTGTAATTTAGTTCTAAATAGAAGTGTATAAAATCATTTAACATTTTCAAATTTCTTATTTTGAAAACACAAGTTTTTATGTTCCTACTACAAGACTGCTATCAAAAGTATGCCAAGTTTGAAACGTAATTTAATAATATATGCTTTGCCCAAAAATGAAATATTATTATAACAAAGGGTAAATAAGGAATTGAACTGTATACTTGTAAATTATCTTTTCAAATAAGTGTTTGACTTAGAATTATTTGAATAACAAAAGTGAGAACAAATATAGAAACGTCTCGTCCATACAAGCTATACGAGAAGGCTGCGAAAACTCTTATGTCTACCCATGTTATAAAAGTCCGTTAGGATTCAAATTCAAACGTAGGATGAGAACGTAATAACAGTCACTTTCCCACGGCCCTACACAACAAACTGATCAAACAGAATATTTTTGGTTTACAGGGAAAGTTAGCTTGAAGCGTTATCTTTACAAAGACACCAAAATATCTCTAAAAATAGATTGTGGTCACACAGATATCACGTGTAATAAGTAAGGCTGTTTATTGGTTGGAAAACTGACCAATTACAAGGGTATACAAACCGCTCCATAACTTCCCACCTATTTGTCCGATTTTCGATTGGATGGAAGTTTTGGATAGGGGAAATTGTGATGAATCCATCGATATATAGATCATGAATAATAAAATAGATCAAGCATGCTACGGGGGCTATGTGCCGAAATAAAGGTTGTCGGGAAAATAGTGCATGATCGCGCTAGGGAGAAATCATTGGTAGCATTGGTGCTTCACACCGCTTCCGTCGTTTCCCCAATAGATAGCGCTACTATCGTCGAATTTCCAGTGGATTGAAATATTGCATTGGTCGGAGTTCTATTAGGTTATCCAAATACAATGGTTTAACTAAGAAAACCTACTGGGCAGGCTGTATAGATTGACGAAAGTCGAGTTATTTCGTTATGTTTTGTATGAATATTCGGGCGCCGATTGATTTGTAGAAAACTGATAAACTGCAACGATGATTACGTATGTAAATATACGTTTTAGAAAGAAATTGTAAATACAAAAATTAAAGTTTGAAACATTACCTTTCCAATGGTGTTTGTCTTTTTGAGATTGGAAGATTTTTAGTGGGTCAAATATTTAATGCAATCACGCGTTACAAATGTGTTCTCATGATCGCACGTTTCGTGATATCTACCAGTTCTAGGGTTAAATAAAAATTTTACTGACGAATAAAAATGGAGTTATTAACAAACTTACCCCAAATAATGCATTTTGTAAGACCCAACATTGATAGGAATTTTCTACACTGAGTTTAAGATGACACAGCAAAGGCACAGTAGTGTTCAGCTTGTCAGAAATGTTTGTGTAGAGAACTACCACTATGACTGTACTGCAAGGCATCTCCAAAAACTATCTAAAAACTAAATTATTACAAAAAACAAAAATCATCGTACTCACAAAGCTACTTCATCGAGGCGTTTATCCAAAGTCAAATCCAAGTCCCATTTGTGCGCAGACTTTAGAGAGCATAACGACTGAAACAAAACATGTACAAATTAAATATAAAAAGTTTTATACGCGCCTTCCTGTCACAGTTTCACCCATATAGTAGAATCTCATAAAGTCGGAACAACTGAGATCACAGCCAGGTTGACGCGAGTTGACCAGAAAACATAAATATTTTTGTAATTTTTTTCATAAATGTAAAAAAGTTTCATAATTTAGTTCTAAATAGAACTGTATAAACATATTTATCAATTTCAAATTTCTTATCTTGAAGACACCAGTTTTTATGTTCCTACTACAAGACTGCTAACAAAACTCGGCCTAGTTTGAATGGTAATTTAGGGATATATCCTTTGCCCAAAAATGAAATATTATTATAAGAAAATGTAGAAAATAAATCAAAGAATTGAACTGTATACTTGTAAATTATTATTTCATAAAAGTATTTGACTTAGCTTTACTTGAATCACAAAATGAGATCAAACAAATGAAACCTCCCGCGAATAGAGGGTATACAAAATGTCCGTTGGAAGAGGGTGGGAAACAGACTTGCTGCGCGATCTCATGCGGTGGTTTGAATTCTACAAAAGTCTGTACTTTCCACTGCTGTTTGAATAACATCTAACCAGTAAAATCTAGTTTATTTTACACCAAACGAAAGATAGACGTTTTCCCTTTAAAATGGTATAAAGATATCAATAGAAAAACAACCAAGTGTAAGCGATATATTGAATGCGAAATGTGCTGTTTCAGTGGTTGAAAACTGTCCAATTGCAATGGTTTGCAGAAACCATTATATTTTCGAAACTATAGGAGTGACATCTGATTGGAAGGCAGTTTTAACCCTAGAACTGGCATGGTTAAAGCTCAAATTGAAAAGCCCGTTCATAGCGTTTTGCAAGCATATTTTTAAAAATTCGCCAAAAATAGTAAATGAACCCCAATCCAAAAGTGTTCCATAGCTTTTTTGTAGGAGAAACTTCAAAGAATTCAAATATGCCACTAAAAATTAGTTTCTTTTGAAATTGTAAAAGTTATTAGCTTAGAAAGCAAAAAATGTTTAGTAACGGAAGGGAAAAAACAACTTTATGTCTACATAAAAAATAGTAAAACATTTTTGTAATTTTTTTCAAAATACACAAAAGTTTTATAATTTAGTTCTAAATAGAAATATGTAAAAATATATTTCAATTTCACAATTGTTTAGTTCAAAATAACACTTTGAACGTTTTTACTACATAACCTGCAAATCATGAGTAATTTCAAAGGCCTAGTAAACATGTTTTTACTTTAAACAATGGTTTTTTTATACCAAAAATTCGAGAATGAAATGTAGAATCGAATAGCATTCTACCCAGTTTCAAATAACTTTATATTTTGTAATGAAAAATCAAAATATCATTTCGGCAATTTAACCTAAAAACTTATTTCTTTCTAGGCTATCTTATTTGTTCACTTACCGTTTTATTAGAACACTGTTATAAGCCTAATTTCACTCAAACACAATCTACACTTATTTATTTATAACTAAAACACAATATAACACTATTTTATAAACTGTAATAACCATAAAAGAACACAAAACAGATGTTATAACTGAAGTCAAACCTGAGTCAAACTATGTCGCGCAACGTTCTGAAATGTGTTCAGTTTTATGATTTGTTGTACCAACCTATGAAATCTAAATGTATTGAATTGGACATAGATAAAAACTGTGAAGTTTTCTTTTTAAAACCATATATTGTACATTTTAGGGATATATCGAACAAGACTGTAAGAATCGATTCTAAACAGGCTTGCATATAGGCCAAATCTATGACCAATTACAAGCCTTTACCGCCAATCCTGTAGAACAGCTGTTTTCAAAGTAACATGTGATTTGAAGACATCTTTCTAAAGAGAATCGTCTGCTGAATTCAATGCTGTTATTGTCTTCTTCATAAATGACTTCTGTGAGGAGTTGCAGACCGATGAAAATGAGACAAAGTCTTGACAGCATACGGGGATCATTGACGCGTGAATCACAGCTGATTTGAGTATTAAAATTTTGAAACGGTGATTACGTATGTAAATATACGTTCTACGAAAAAGTTGTAAATACAAAAATTATAGTTTAATTCATTACCTTTCCAACGGTACTAGTTTTATGACGATTAAATGATTTTAAGTGGATTAAATTATCAATTATGCAAATATACGCAAATTTCCGTTAAGGTTCGACCGGGTTGCGTTTGCCCCCGAGAGACTGCAGTCTGCCACTTTGAGGGTTAAAAAGTTCAAATCTTCACGAATCCAATGGTATCTTTATATTATTGGTCAAAATATTTCCAATATTGGCGCCTTTGAGTTTTAGAAAAGTTACATAGTTGAGTATAATTTCTTTGTGTTTCTCGCGCGGCAATAGGTTTCAGAAAACTACAATTTTAAAACGATGATTACATATGTAAATAGTTGTAAAAAAGTTACATGTAAAATAGTTTTTACATATGTTACATATGTAAAAAAGTTGTCAATTGAGTAGTGTGAGACCTAGGCCAAGTGCTGAGACTGCTCGATTGAGCAGTTTAACATCCGTACGGTTAATACACAAAAGTGCTGCTTTATCGTGAAGTGTTCACTTGTAAAATTTAAGAAACTCACTTGTGCGTAAGTAATGAAGAACAGTTGCTCGTTCTCGTAATTCTCCAAGGCTGGCTGGTGAATGTGCGGGTAGAGGGACAGTTCTTTCTTCAAAGCCTACAAACATATAGAAATATTAGTTAGGTACAGTTACAACGAGGAATTCTTACAGCCAATGCATTAAATTTATGTTGCAAATAGTAGAGCTTAGCAGGCAAGATTCACAGCTTTGTTGTTTTGAAAAATTAAGGTGCGTTATTTATTGAAGGTCTAGGGTGGTAGTGACTTTCCCAGATTTTTTTCTCAACTACCCCGACCAACTCACGGCATATTCTGTAATTATTTTACTGCAACATTTTAGTAACCTTAGTTGGTTGAGGACGAATTTGGAACTCAATAATAAAAATTTATTTAAAAAAAATGTTTATATTAACCCTAGAACTGGCATGGTTAAAGCTGAAATTAGCCAGCCCGTTTTTAGCATTTTGCAAGCATATTTTTAAAAATTCGCCAAAAATAGTAAATGAACCCCAATCCAAAAGTGTTCAATAGGTTTTTTGTAGAAGAAACTTCAAAGAATTCAAATATGCCACTAAAAATTAGTTTATTTTGAAATTGTAAAAGCTCAAGAAACAAAAAATGTTCAGTAACGAAAGGAAAAAGTTCAACTTTAGGCCTACATAACAAGTAGTAAACATTTTTTGTATTTTTTTCGTAAGCGTAAAAAGTTTTGTAATTTAGTTCTAAATAGAACTGTATAAAAACATTTATCAATTTCAAATTTTTTATTTTGAAAAAAACAGTTTTTATGTTTCAAGTACACGACTGGTAACAAACCTAGGCCTAGATTGAAACGTCATTTACTAATATATGCTTTGCCCAAAAATGAAATATTATTATAACAAAGTGTAGAGGATAAATCAAAGAAAAGAACGGTATACTTGTCTTTCCTTAGTTCACAAAAGTGTTTGAGTTATATTTATTTGAATAACAAAATGACATCAATCTAATGAAAAGCCGCTACGCTACACGCTGCGTATAAGACGGGACATTTGAATAGCGTGAGAACAAACGCGCTAGAGTTTCTCACCAGAGCGTACATTTCAACTGTCGTCTAGACAGACAAAAAACCGATTATTTCTGGATTACTTCACACCGTTACAAACTTCAGACTTTGCTCTACAAAATGGTGTAAAGAAATCTGTCAAAACATAAGGCAGTGCCTTCGCAATATCGGTTGATAAATGGGCTGTTTCATTGGTTGAGAAACGTCCAATCGCAAGGGTTTACAGTAATTCTTGAAAAAAATAGTAATTTTATAGTGACATCTGTTTGGAAGACACCGACAGAAAGATTAAAATCTTGACGAATCCAATGGTATCGTTATAATTGTCAAAGAAATATTATTGTAGATGGTCTTAAACGTTGAAGAAGTGGGAAATAACAGTACAATTGTATGCACATTCGTGCACGGAAAGAGCTGTAGACCGATGTGCATATATTAAAACGATGATTACGTATGTAAATATACATTTTACGAAAAAGTTGTAAATACAAAAATTAAAGTTTAATTCATTTCCTTTCCAATGGTGCCAGTTTTATTACGATTGGATGATTCTAAGTGGGTGAAATTATCGATTATGCAAATTCACGCTAAGGTTCGAGCGGGTTGCGTTGCCCCTGAGAGACTGTAGTCTGCCACTTTGAGGGCCAAGTGCAGTTTTTTTTATTCTGAAAAACACATCAAATTCATTTTCTAACAGCTAAGCCCCATCAAAGTAAAGTAGAGCAGCGGTTATCCGAGCCCTGACTGATGGAGTTCCGGGTTAACCGAGGTAGTAAAAAAAAAACAAAAAATTTTCGGAAGTTCGGTTTGCGGTAGACGCATGCGTTAAAGTAACCGCGAAAAGTGAAATCCGAATATAGCGGCAAATCTACTGTACTGTACTTATAGTAGTCACATAATGTTTCGTCAAAAATGGTTCCAGTGTACAATACAGTAATTCCAATGCTTTGCTAATCATCAATAGGATTAGGATTTTTTACGTTTTAAGAATTTTGACCGGTACAAGTATTGTTTATTCAAGAGAATAATAATTTTTTTGAATAAATAACATAATTCATTTATTTATAAGTAGTGAACTAAATAAACAATCAAACAAATAACTTGAATAAACAATAATATTTATCGGGTAGTCGTATACACTTAGTAGCGTATTAAAAGTAGACAGATGTCTGTGATTAGTTTTTACAGGATTTGTCATCATTCCTTATCTTGGCTTGCACCTGCTTCTGTCGACCTTCTATTGTATCTAACAGCTACCCTTCCCGGCTTAACCCCACCCTCCCTCACACGTCTCCTTTAGTAGTTTGATTCAATATCAAGTAAACCGTCGCTCTTAAAACGTCGCGTGTGTCATACTCCTACTGCATATCGTTTGTTTAGTTTTCGAGCGAACGAGTTCCGTTAAACAGAAAACACTTATCGACTTCGTCAAAAAATATCTTTTTTACTGGAACATGTACTGTAGTCTATGTATGCCTTTTTATCATTTTGTATTTGTATTTTATTTTTATTTGGGCGTTAATTTTTCATTTGATAATACAGTAGATGCCTTTTTTCACATCTTTGACAATGTTTTCATTGATTTCACCAGTTTACCGCACGTTTCCCCCTCGATTTTTTGACAGAGTCCGAGTTTTCGCTTATTTGAGGTATCCTCAGTCCACATTACGTCGGATAACCGCGGCTCTACTGTAATGGATATATCGATTGCAAAATGTGCTTTCTCATTCGTTGAAAACGGTCCAATTGCAAGGGTCTACAGAAAACTTATTATCCAAGAAACTATAAGAGTGACGACTGATTGGAAGGCAGTGTTAGAAAGTTCAAATCTTGACCAATCCAAACGTGTCTTTATATTATTTACAAAACAATTCTGTTGAACGATTTTGAACCTTAGAAAAGTGACAGTTTGAGTAATTTTTTTTATGTTTTCTTGAGCAGAATTAGCTCTTTAGAAAACTACAATTTTAAAACGATGATTAAATATATGTTTTAGAACAAATGTTTAAACACAAAAATTAAAGTTTAAAACATTTCGTTGCCAATGGTTTTTGTTTTATTAACCCTTTCTCCCGTATTCATAATTGACACCAAGTGCCTCATACCAGACCTTTTAAATGGCCAAATTTGTCACTTATATTCAGTTAATGTTCAAACTACGATAACTAATGAACTACTTATTCCAATATACATGAAATTTTTACCATATATTAATATTATATTGGTCTATACAAAATTTGTGTATTTACTTACCTAAGCAGCACTGAAATTTTTGTTAAGTCCAAACAAAAAACAAATTGAAAAATAAGTTCTCTCACAGTTATAACTTTTACAAAAAGATTAGGAGACACTTTATATTTGTTAGGCCATAAACTGTCTGTTTTATTTGTCTTCAGTTACTACAAAACTACATTTAATAAATCAAAGAATTAACCATGTATTTTAAATTCAGTCTAGCCATGCTTTACGTGACTCTTGGTTTACAAAAGTTGTGCTACAGATGATTATAAACGCAGATCTAAAATCGTAAACAGCTGGAAAAAATAACAAATAATATACAACTGTACTGTAAAATGTTCTCTGAACACGTTTCTGAAGTTAGTTTTAAAATATTCCTACAGATGGCGAAGTTATACGCATATAAAGTTCTACTACGGATTAGTACAGAAACCCGGGCAGGGTAAAAAATAAATCGGTACGAGTTACTACGGAATACCGGGGAAAGGGTTAAGATTGGATGATTTTTAGTGGATGCAATATTCAATACAATTTGTGTTGTCCACGAGCGCAGCACAATTGAGCGGGTTGCCATTTTAAGGGTTAATCAAACCATAATGATAATTACGCACCACCCTTAACATGTGAGAATAACTACGAACTTCTGATCCCTGTTTCACCAAGTTATGAGAAATACCCGTTAAAACTATTCCAATATAGTATAGAGATTTTTTTAAACATAACTTTCAGTTCTTGGCTTAGACAGCCCAAAACTTCTTTAACCCTCTAAGCAGCAATGTTAAATTTTTTTTGACTTTCGGCGTTTGCAAGCATATTTTCAAAAATTTGTAAAAAATAGTAATTGTATCCCAATCCAAAAGTGTTCCATAGATTTTTTATAGAAAAAGGTCCAAGGAATTCATTTATGCAACTATTCATATTGCAAATATTTATCAATTTCAAATTTCTTATTTTGAAAACACCAGTTTGTATGTTCCTTACTACAAGACTGCTAACAAAACAGGCCTAGTTTGAATAGTAATTTAGGAATATATCCTTTGCCCAAAAATGAAATATTATTATAAGAAAAGTAGAGAGTAAATCAAAGAATTGAATTGTATACTTTTAAATTATTATTTCATAAAAGTATTTCACTAAGCTTTACTTGAATCACAAAATGAGATGAAACAAATGAAACCTTATGCGGACAAAGGAAATTCAAAAAATGACCGTTAATACAGCCGTGCTTTGCGAACTCAAACGGTAGTTTGAATTCTGCGCAAGTCTGTACCTTCAAGTGCTGTTTGAATAACATATAAAAAATCGAATATAGTTTGCTTTACACCAAACGAAAGATTGAACTTTGGTCTATAAGTAGATATAAAAAAGTCTATTGAAATAATTCAAATTATAAAAGATATCTCGAACGCAAAATGTTCTGTTTTATTGGTTGAAATCTGCCCAATTGCAAAGGTTTACAGACAATTCCATACCTTTGGAACTATGCAAGTGACTTTTGATTGGATGGCAGTTTTAGGAAGTTAAAATCTTGACGAATCCAAAGGTATCTCTACATTATTGTCAAAATATCCAGGTCGAGCGCAAGTCAGCTTTAGAGAAGTGACAAAATAGAGCATAATTGCTTTGTATTTCACGCGCGGCAAAACGTTTACAGAAAACTAAAATTTTAAAACGATGATTACATATGTAAATATACGTTTTAGAAAGAAATGTTAAATGCAAAAATTAAAGTTTGAAACATTTCCTTTACAATGGTATTGTTTTATTGAGATTTTTTAGTAGGTGAAATACTCAAATCAATCAGACGTTACCGTTGTGCCAACTCAGCCTGCTGAGACGACACTATAGTGCCTTCTGCCACTTAGAGGGTTAATAATATCTCACTATTAAATTACTACTTTCATCTTACATGATAGGCATGTTTCACCGCAGATATAGTGACTAGAGTGTTGAATGCTGTCGTGTT
>JAGFPH010012746.1:0-12984 GCA_018207615.1 Philaenus spumarius | reverse complement strand
ATTGGCTGGGGTGGTCTGTATGATGCTGCGTTTGATCCTCTGGACAGACTACAAAAACGTATTTTCAGGATATTGGGAATTGGTGAAAGTGGTTATGATAAACCTTTGGATATCAGATAAGTTTTTGTGGTGAATGCAATTATGTGCCAAAATGGTGAACTTGAAAAGGAATTTGTTCTAAATACAATTAATACACGCTTTAGAAGTATTAGTTGTTCCGAGACACTTGCTTACAATTGGTCAAATAATTTTTACCTATTATGTTAAAGAAAGTGTATTTCAATGAATTGCCAATTAAATTTAAACATCTAGACATTAGTAGAAACGTTTTAAAAAGGAAAGTTAAAGAACAAATCAGAAACACTGATATTGTGTCATTGCAATTATTATCTGCATTGTTTTTGTGATATAGGTAATGGTTCTGTTTTGTCCATTGTCTTTTATATAATGTTATTAGTAGATTTTTTAAGTAGAATATTAATTTGTATATTGTTTTTGGATCTCACTTTTGTTTTGATGTTGATGTTGATCTTTTACTAGTTTGATTAGGACCAACCTATGTACGGATATTTACTCCTACTATAGGACCTTGTATCTGTTTGTTTGCAAGGAATTTGGTAATAAATAAATAAACGTAGTTAAAAACAGATTTGCTTGTCTTCACGTGGCCTCAGAAGTTAACAAGGGCATTCATCAATGATGTAACATAATAAAAGACAGTGGGGCGTGAAAATGTACACAATGAATCTATTAAATCAACAATCTATTAAAACTAGATGGTATGTAATAAGCACTTTTATAATCTCATATAAGATCTCTTTAAACAATCATTTCATATTTGGATAACTCATTTATGTATTTTTATGTGTGTTTTTCTTTTCACTACATGTTTCAATAAATATGTTTCAAGGTTCTTTTAAAGCAATTTCTATGTTATAGACGGAGAGATAGGTGGGCTAGAGGTGCGGGAAAGTATCAAACCTTCCGGTTACCCGTTGGTTTGAAGTCCCTAGGCTGGGGTGATTGCGTGCTAAGAGCGTGCAATGTCGACGATTTTCACCCAATTTTCTGCAAAAGTACCCTCTAACGAAATTACATGAGTTTTATTGCAGGTATTGAAACTCCCGGTTACCCGTTGGTTTGAAGTTCGTAGGCTGGGGTGTTTGCGTGCTAAGAGCGTGCAAAGTCGATGATTTTCACCCAATTTTCTACCCTCTAACGAAATTACAGGAGTTTTATTGTAGGCATTGAAACTCCCAGTTACCCGTTGGTTTTAATTCCTTAGGCTGGGGCGTTTGCATGCTAGGAACGCGCAAAGTAGATGATTTGCACCTAATTTTCCGTTGAATCAATTAAAAAACATTAACAAACAAAATTGCTCTTTCCAATGCTGATCATGCAGATAATTTCTTGATAGTGACCAATACAAAGGTTTTAATTTAATGACATAAAATTACTAGAACAAATTAATTTGTACTTAATACAGTGCATCATGTTTTTTATCAGATGAAGTGATAATATCCAATAAACAATTTTTTTATTTACATATTTTTCTTATAACGAGTGCATAAGAAATATTTGTCCTACAGATCTTGTAAATTAGTACTACATAAAACGAGAAGATATTGTGTAAAAATTCGAAAAATCGTTTTAAGGATATAATAAAATAAAAATTCAGTGGTGTAAAAATATGGAAAGTATTATTCAATTAATAGTTTTAAAATAAAAGAAACTGCTGTTTGAGCATCAAACAACAGACAACCGGGATAAAACTCCCGTAATTTCGTTAGAAGGTACTTTCACGGAAAATTAGGTAAAACTCATCGACTTTACGCATTCCTAGCACGCAAATGCCCCAGCCTAGAGATAACCAACAGGTAACTGAGAGTTTCGATGCCAGCAATACAACTCCCTTAATAACTAGTACTTATGTTGTGCATAATTAACTAAGTTACAGAACTGTAAAAAGACAGTGGCAATAGTCCATTTGGTAAGGCGCTATTTGGCGCTATTGTCAAATGTTCAAACTCAGCTATTGCTGTTGGTTTTTCGTCTTCATGTCATATGAAACAAGGGCACCCATATGATATTTTCTGAGGGGGGGACTAGACCGGGGTATGGGGATTGAGGAGTACCTTCCCCTCCTTCGGAAAAAGGGGTCCAGGGAAATTTTTGACCTCTAACAGAAAACTTTTAAAAATTTGGGAAGCCAATTCGGCTGTTCAGGTGAAATATTAACCCACACAGCATTGAGTCTGTCCCTTTACACCGTCAGTGAATACACAAAGACCTATAACACTCCTAGAGTCCGCACCAAGTAGTGACCCAGCAGCTCATGCTTGAACTTTTGTAAAAAATAAAATAAGTATATGTAAAATCAAACGGCACATAACATTTAAAACATATTTTAGTGCTAATCTCTTTAAAGAAAAATACCTGACTTTAATTAATAATATACATATTTTCCTTTCCCTGGGGGGGGGGGGGGGGGGGGCACAGCCCTCCTCTGCCCATACATATATGAGATACTAAGTGCATTGAAGATAAGTAAGAAAATAAAGTATAAATGAAAGTTTACATATTTAGTTAAGAAATATGCAATTTAATTTGGGCTTCAGAAAATGTCAAACTTTTCTAAGTTTGAATTATATTATCAGTTCATTAAAAAAGGTTAAACTATTTTTTGTTAACGTTATCTTACCTATGTTCCTCAGCTGGCATCCTCAGTCGCCTCTGCTGGTACTTCTGCAAGAAACTCACTCCGTAAAGGACATTCTGGAAAAAGTCGTGTTTCTGGATATGCATGTTGCGGTAGAACTCGTCCATGTAATTCGGGGTAAGGAGTGGTTCAGGGAAACCAACTTGGAAGCCGAGTCCGTTAAGCTGAAATAAAAAACAAATTTAACATAAATATTAAGACACCAATGCTACTTTAATAGAAAATCAACATTTTACATGGCTTCATGGAATCCACTTAAGGGTTGGCTCTAGTAAAACAGAAAGCAACCTGCGACTCCCTATAGCGGCGGTAGGTTACGCGGACATTGCTCATCCTAAATCCATTTAAAACCCGCAATTATTCAAATAGGGTTTTTTTTTAAAATACCAAAATCTTGGGGACGAAATTCTTCAGGCGAATGGCTTGGCGGTTTTTCGCTATAACTAATAGTGACAACATTAAAAAATATTAAAAATCAATGTTTTAAATTGTTAATAAATATTAAACAAAATATTTTTCTTAATTTTTAAAAAGCCATTTGCATTCATATTGACCGTAGCTTTAAAATGACATATAGTTTATAATTTTCCCCGATCAAAAATAAAGGAAAAATTTGGATTTAACCCTTTGAGTGCCATGCCGACGATATATCGTCGGTTGAAAATGTGCGAGAAGTGCCATGCCGACGATATATCGTCGTTTGAATACTATGCGAGAAATGCCAGCCGACGATACATCGTCGGCGTGGTTTTCTCATTATAAAACACATTATATACCTTCAATAGGCATTATATTAATGTTAATGTATACTAGATAGTATATCCAATAAGTCTATAACAGATTTCAAGTGTTTAGACATTGTGAGATTATATGTTGTGACATTTAATTTAGAGTTTGTAAACTACAAGAAAAGACGGAATCAGGTGGCCTACTGCGAAGTTGTTTACTAGTCTTGCAAGTTGTTATTGTCCAATGTGAGTTACGTTATTGTGTTTTTTTAGTTAATTACTGTCTTAAATAATTGTTTCTAGTGTTTTTATTGACAAATTGTGTAGAGTGTTATAGTTTTAAGTGTATATAACAATATAAAATCTTTGTGAAAATGAATAGAGAAGACATTGGTTCAAGTGAAATTGACAGACAGCTTGAAGTTGATCTATCTGACGATAATGTTTCACTTGCTTCCGAATTATCAAATTTATTTAGTGAAGATAGTGATAGTGATCCTTCTTATTATCCAGAAAATGAATCCATCAATCGTAATAGGCCTTTTTTTACACAGCGAGACCTAGACCCTGCTTACATAACCTCATTGCATAACCTACCATCTACTTCAACTAGGCCTAACCCCTCACCTAGGCCTATAAATCGAAATGTTCATAGTGATAGCTCTTCAGATACAGATAGTTAATGTGGTGAACAAATTGATAATGAAATATGGAAAAGTTTAAATGAATTAGACTGTGAAAATTTTATTCATGATTTTACTTTTATAGAAACATCAGGCCCCAAACACTGTCCTCCGGTTGCAGCTAAACCAATCGATTATTTTAGTAAAAACAAAAATTTTGTGTGTATATAAACTTGTATGGTGCATTTTATAGTGTTTAGTTAAATAGTGTACGGTATTTTTATAAATTAAAAACTGAGTTAAACGTTTGAAATACAGATCCTGTGGTGTCAACTTTTTTGTACCTAGGTTATAAGTTAAATGTCATGTAATTTACAATTTTTAGTTTCTTTGAAAAATATTTTTATTTTTTTACATTTTCTATGAAATGATATGATTTTTTTTTTATACATACAAAACATTATAGGGATTGGAAATAATAGGTTTCCCACAGTAAAAATGTTTCTAGGGTTTTGGCTAAAAATGTTTGAACTTATAAAATAAAAATAATTTTTTTTAAATTTTCAAGAAAAATAATTTTTACAGTGACAATTCCCCCCCCCCCCCATATTATATCATTAGTATAAACATAGACAATTTTATTAGCAACATTTTCAGACCTCATTCATAAAAATATCTTATATACAAGAGAAGTTATGATTTTTTTACTAAAACGTTACATTTACAGTGTTTAGACCTTGGCATTTCTAGCACAACCCTAGCCCAAAATACATGTGGCAAAATTTGTGACTATGATAAAAGTGGCTTGGCACTCAAAGGGTTAATTTAACATTGGTCTTATGGAGTGTCAGCCAACATGGCCGACAGCTAGAGCCGACCCATAATCCCTCATCGTTATATTTCCAACTGGCTGGTATGTGAGTCAAGTCGCTGCTGTGTAACGTTCTCTACCTATTGGCATGCTCTAGTAAGTGGTCACTTAGTTACTGTGATCAATAGTGGCAAACTAAATTGATGCTTGTGTTTTCATCGTGGCTGAAAAAGTTGTTACAAAAGAAGGGCTAAAATTATACAGCTTAAGAGTCATGCTTACCCGTGGGGAGAAATCACATTTTAGTTACTTTTTATTCCGTAAGCGCTGCCTGTATCAGTGCTCGACACCAAACTGAACTGTCACTGCAAATTCTCCTTTGCCCCCTCCATCTCGTCGGCACACCAGACAGAGTGAGAGAGACAGAAAGTTTAACACAATATTTCATTTCATTCCTTTGCCTTACCATGGCTTCAGTTCAGAATCCTTATTTTATGTTGGTAGCTAAATGCAGTAGTTTGGTGGTTGGTCTGATATAAGAGAAAGTAATGATTTATTTAGGCCTATAAAATATTTCCGAGTTTGAAAAGTGATAATTTATAAAGACAAAATGCACAACATTTTTTTCCAAACCATTTTTTACAACAACTTTAATTCAGTTTATATAATTAATTTTGAAATATTATTTTTTATTTTAATCTATAAATGATTTTAATACACAATTTGTATTCTAAAATAATTTTTTTATAATATTTAAAACATAAATAATACGAAAAGTCTCCTTTCAACAAACGTTCTTTTGCCGCAGACTTATTTAAAAGACATGTATTATAATTAATTTACCTTCTGCCAAACTAGGAGGTAATTATTATTAATTATACAGTTATAATTAAATAAATTTAACACAAATTATATTAACAAAAAATATATTCGCAAAACAATTTTATCTATTTTAAATACTAGCTGTCGTACCCGACTTAGTATTCATTATTAATAACTACTGTAAGACTGTAATCGTATTGTGACATTTTTTGTATAAACTATGGGAAATTTAAATATTATTAGAATCTTATGAAATAGGTCAGATAGTAAAATGATTGAACAGCTTATTCAAATCACATGACTTGTATAAATGGTTTAGGCAATATAAACAAAATATAGTTTATACATATTATATTTAAAAAAAAATTGGAAAACGGTTGACCCTAAAGGCCATTCATGTAACTTCCCGCTAAGTTTAATTACAACAAACACTATTTTTGGAAATTTTGAACTGCCATAACTTTTGAATGAATCAACCGATTTTTATGCGATTTGCGGCAATCGATGCAGTTTTTCGAAAGAATCGACAACAAAAATTTGTTGATGAAAAATTTTGGAGAAATTGAGAAAAAACACTTTTTTTTATTTTCTTTTGTTCACGATATCTCACGAACGAATTAACCGATTTTGACCGGATTGGTAGCGATCGACGTCGCTTTTTAAGGTTAAAAGCTGATTAGATTTTGGAATTGATCGGTAAAGCCGTTTAAAAGTTATTCCAAAAAAACCTGATTTAAAACAAATTTATTTCTTAGTTTTTTCGAAATTTCTCAGAACCTACCGGTCCGAATTAGTTGAAATTTTCAGGAAATCTAAGTTTGATGGAACTCTTTAGAACGCCGTTTGGTAGGATCCAATCGGTTAAGCCGTTCAAAAGTTATAAGCGGGTTACATATTTACATACATACACACATACATACAGACAGGGTGACACCCTCTCGAGAGTGGTCAGGGAAGATTCCTAGGACCTCAAAACGTCGAGATCTGATGAATACTCGATTTTCGAAAAACGGGGTGAAACCAATAACTTCCCGATTGTAGAAAATTTTCAATTTTCTTAGCGGGAAGTTAAAAAGAAGGCTACTTATTACACTCTATACAAAATTTGTCTGGTTTTGTTACTAATTCTGTAAGTTTGTTGCAAAAATTACGCAGAAGGTGATTTTTGCACTCAACCTTTTCTACGGTTAAATTTTTGTACGGCCGTTTATCAAGAATTTCCTTGTAAACACTACTATCACCATCCCCTATAAATCTATAAATTTATATTTTGAACATTCACATGCCTAATAGGATCATCTAGATAAAGTCAAAATCAATTGGTCTGGGAAATAATTGTGCACGAGATAGATCTGCCTCGTCATACAAATTATAAATAGGCCTACACTAAACAAGTGCGGGATTTTGTACTAATAGGAAATTTAAAACCCCTAACTACCAGGAACCGCGACAACCACAGGCTTTGTTTAATCAACCCGGCAGATTAAAAGGCGTTACATAGATTATCAATTAGTTTACCGTTTCATAAAAGAGTAAACAAACTACAATATTGCTGACTTCCCTTTGATTGCAATTCTGAGGTTTTATAAGTAGTAAAATCTACGTGAAAGGAAATGACACAGGAAGTCTTGTGCCAATTAAATGAAAAAACATAACTCCTTTTTTTTTCAGAAATAAAAGGTAGGCTACGCCTGAAGCTTGTAAAATACTATTAACAAAATTTGTTAAAACCAGTATAAGGTAGCGAACAACATTAAACCAACATTAACCTAACAATACGAAAATATGAAAAAGTATAAACAGATTTTGATTTATTATTATAAATTTCGTGGTACACAAATAAACTTTAATCTATAATTATTTACCTGCAATAGGTAACCCAACTATTATGGTGATAAGTAGGCCTAGTTATTTTAAAATATGGATATAGGCTACTAAATAAGTTAAACATTTTAAAAGTAAACAATAATCATTTTTGCAAATCAATCATGTAGTTACTATTATGAAATAAATGTCTGTAAAATTTACGAACAGTTTTGATTTGATAAGATGTATTTTGAAGATTTATAGTTTAGCAAGTGAACAGAATATACAAGTAAAATACAAATATTAGTTCTGTTGTAAATTATATATTAAATAGTCTTCTACAAAAACAAAATTTGTCATTCATTCGAAAGTTTTTAGGCCTAAACTGAAGGAAGAAAGTATAAATGTAACAAAAACTGTATTTTAGGCTTAGTTAAAAACGAGTTTCAGACAGTTCGAATTTTGTTGAATAATATAAAAATATTACTCTACAAATTAATTTATAAATTATATACAATGAGATTGTACGCAAAACCTATAATAAGTTTCTTTAAACCAAATGCCCACACGTTGTGGAGCCAAATTTTATAATAATATGGTTTTATAAAATAATGTTTGTGTGAGAAGCCTCACGTTGGAAAAGCCAAATTTATAATAATAATTTTTAATTCTTATAAAATGTATTAATTTAAATACTTGCCCCAAAGTTGGGAGTCAAATTTATAATATTTTTTTTTTTATAAAATAATTACTATAGCCTATAGGTAATATAATTGAAACCTACTATGTTCAGCTTCAATTATATCAGCTTTGAAATAAATACAAATTTAGTTTAACAAAATTTTGGTTTAATATAATTAAAATTATTCATTGAGAACTACATAATGTTTATAATCTTGGTTTGATACAAAACATAAAGAAAGAAATTGAATTGTTTTCCTTTATAATGAGGAATAATTGTCTATTAAAATGTCTATCTCCGATTGGCTTAGCTCAGTATAACAATTTAAAATTCGTAGAATTAAGTTTGTTTTATCACCATAATACTTAATTTAATTGAATTTAATTTTAATTCAAATTATTCTCGGGCTAGGGGTATTCGTGCTGCTGTAATTATCCCATTAAACATACACGCAATTATGAATTCAAACATGAAGTTAACAATTATGAAATGGCGTCATAAAGAATTGGATTAGAAGAAAGGTAAAGATTTTTATTTAAGTAATTTCCTTTAGGTTTTAAACTTAATCACTGTTCTTTAAATACTTATCAGTTTTTGGTTGAACACATGAGTAAATATCGAGTTATTGTACGTTTGGATTACACTTTTATAAAACAATTAACGGCGTCACTTCTTCATTTCATTAGATACGTCCACCCACGCTTAGTTCTCAATTTGCACTGATTTTTGGCTTCACTTTTAAAAACGATGTAGCCGGGTTCCTTCACTTCCGCCTATGTCTTCATCCGGAAGTCTGTATTCATTCATTTGATTCGACAACTGCGTTCACGTGAATGTTACGTCACACTTTCCTTTCTGCGTTACCGTGGTTACGGAGTATGACGTCACTGCCGTTTTCTTAATATGGCGTGTCTTCTCTTTTGAAAATAGTTTTTCGACGGATTTTATACATAAAGTATTTCTTTGTTGGTTAAAACAATTGTAGAATTAATTTGTTCTTGCGTTTAAAGCATAAAATTTATTTACTTGTAATAATTTTGATTCACCCGATTAAATATTTACTTCCTTTTTGAGTTTTAGTGTAGGTTGTACTACTTGTGTCATATGTTAAACTAATTATGGTGCATATTTTAATAATAATAATAATCTACGGTATATAATTAACTAATAATTGTTTCATAAATATTTTCTTAAATGTAGAATACGTTTTATACATTGGATTATCGTGTTTTTGTTTATAGTTTAAATTACATGGTACATTATTTGTCTTTTACTTGACTCGTGTTTACAATGGTTTAGTAGCCTACAAAACATGGCTGACATAACTTAACTAAATACGTTTTAACCGTCTTCAGTTTTTCATAGTGTCTTTGACCAATTTTACATAAATAATAAATATAATGTTTCTAATTTAGTTTCTTACTTTCATTTCTTCATAAGGGTTGGTACTGGTGTTTAGTTATATTGACATAGGGTTCTCTAGGCTATAATACTATACTGTTAGAAATGAATGTTTTTGTATTACTGAGATTTGAGACATTACAAATGCTCCACAAACTGATTTTTGCGGCAAAATTCTTTTGTTGCATAAATCATTTTGAGATGGATCAAATCGTATTTTTAATTAACATATTAACAATAACTACTTGAACAAAATATATTTCTAATACTTATAACTAACATTGGAATAATGGAACATAGGTTTGTAACATTTGGTTTAGAATTCTTATATACTACTTGTTTTGATCTAATTGTCTGATCATAAGTCTTATAATATTTAATGGATTAAAAGGGTTTGGGGTACTTACAAGGTAATAGTTTTTTAAGTTTCTTATTTGTTGTAAGATTATAGTTTGTTAGGTGGGGAACACTGGATTTTTGGCAACACTCATTTCATTGCACAGCTGTTTCTGTCAGTATATCTTCCATTGATATTAAGTAGGTCACTATGTCATTTCGATAATATTGATTTCTTCATAACACTTGGGAAAGTTTGCATTTGTTGCTACATATTTACGTTGCACTGTTTACTACATATCTATTTTGATTAAATAGTCATATTTTATTATATACACTTAAATACACTACACAGTAACTTATTTATTGAAAGTTTTATATATATATATATCAGTTGGTTTATGTTAGGTTATATTGTCGTAATTGGTGTTTTTTAGGTTATCTTGTGGTTATACAGGTGTGGCTTGCTTATATGGTCGTAGGAGAGAGATATGATATGGTCCATAAGTATGTTCGTTTTTGTCTATCAGTGTATAAATTGCTTTACCAATTTTCTTTAAAATGCGTAATGGTCCTATATAGATTGTGAATAATTTCGCCGTTTCGCCATATCCTTGACTTGATTGTGGAAATGATTTTACTAAAACGAGGTCGTTTTCTTGGAAAGTGGTAATTTTGTGTCTCTATAATATTCTGCTTTATTGACTCTAATAGTATGTTTATATACATTGCATCTACCTGGTTGTTCTGAAAATATGTTTTTATACTTAAGGATTAGGTTGGTACTTTTTTCCTTTTTTTAGAGAGTTTAGTTTATGATGGTCTTTAAATATTTCATAGATGTTATTATGATATTGGCTATTATTGTTAAGTGTGATTGGATTATAGTTTTCATCTTCATACATGTCTTCATTGTATTCTATTAGCCTGCATTTTTCTGATTCATACATTCCACTTCCTAACTTCAATATTAATGTTTCATTTTCATTATTCATAATTATCATTTCATTATTTTCGAAGTTTATATGCATTCTCAATTTTCTTATCATGTCGATTCCTAAAATACAGTTTTTAATTAGGTTTGGTACAATTATACATTGGATGTCAAATTCTATATTTTGAATGTTAGCCTTGAGTAGTATTATTTGTGTAACTCTCTTAGATTTGTTATTTAAAGCTGTAGTAATATATGTATTACTCACTGGTAGTTGTTCAATTCGTCCTAACTTTGTCATATTTTCTTTAAACCAATTTTCTGAAATACATGAGATTGTACTTCCTGTATCTATTAGTGTATTTGTTTTAATTCCATTTAAGATTAGGTCAATTTCTGGGCATCTATTATTTAATATTGATGTTTGTTCTGTACTGTTTACCTCATCTTCGTCTTCTGTAAGTAAGAAATCTCTGTCGCAGTATAAATTTGAAATTATCATAAAATGGAAATTATTATTATTATATGTTGGCCTATATCCGAATTTATTTAAAGTTATTGGCACTGGGATAGGTTTTATGATGTTGTTTGCCGGTAATATCTCTATTTCACCTGTATATCCTTTTATTTTTAGGCTTGAGTCTTCTAGGCCAGTGCGTTGGAGTTTAACTGTGTTTTTGTTACACTGTTTTCCGCTGCTGGTTCATTCTTATGTCCTTCTTCGGGTTCTGTATTGGTAGCGATTAGTTGACATATCCTTGGTTTATCTTGGTTTGAATATGTTATTGGTCTTCGTTCTTGGTATTGGTTGTTGTAGTTAGGCCTAGGGTTATGTTGAGGTGCGAATCTAAAATTGCTTGCTATTGGTTGTGGTTGTCTTTCAAATTGTCTCATAGGTGTTTGACTGTTAAATCTATTATTATTTTGTTGGTAATTTGGTCTGTGATATTGGTTATAGCTGGATTGGTTTTGATACGGGTGGTCTCTTGTTGTTTTGTATCTGTTGTTATAATTTTCATTGGGCCTATATTTGAAATTTCTATTTGAATACCCATTTTGGTTGTATCCCTGTTGGTTTATTCTGTTGGTAGGGTTTATATTTCCATTATGAGGGCTGCTGTTATTCCTCTTCCTAATTTCAGCGTTTGTTTCCTCCGTATCTTCTCTCTGTAATAAGTCTGCGAATTCCCTTATACTTGTGACGTTCTGTACACGCTGAGCGTCCTGTATTCTCTGCTCGAAATGGTCGACCAGAGTTGCGATTATATCTTCCTCTTTTGGTTGAGGGATCATAGATTTCATCGTCAGCACTCTGTCTATGAAGTACTCACTTCGGGATAATTTACCTCCGGGTCTGTAGTGTTCGTATTCTAGCTTTTGTCGTGTGCCTCTTTGGACATCACGGTTCCAAAACTTGGCTAGGAATTCCGTCGTGAACTCTTGGAAATCATGTATGTCATCTTTAATTAATTGGTACCATCTGGCCGCAGTTCCCTCTAAACTGTTTTCTATAATGTCAAATAGGCAATCGGTATTATCACCTACTTGATTTATTTTTCTATTTGTTAGCCGTTCATAGTATCGGGTTAGCCTATAGATGTATTCGTTGGGGTTTGTTTGCCTTCCGTTGAATTTTGGTAAGGTTGGGTTAATTGGATTATTATTTTCATGGTTTCCCGCATTACATATTACATTTATTGGTTTTTGTATAGTTTGGTCGGTTTGATTGGTTTTTGGCATTTCGGAAATTAAGGTTTGGACTTCTTGTATAACTATTGAATTATTAATTTTGATTTTATTTTCCATTACAGTCTCTTGGTTAATTAAGGATTCTTTGAAAGTTTGGAGGTTAACGGTTTCTCCTAATTTGTTTTCCAAATGGGAAATTCGTTGACTGCTTGTTTCAATAGCCTGTTCGACTTCTATAAGTTTTTCAGTGAATTGCTCTTCTACTTTGTTAATGTGGCTAGTTAAACATGTCCTGACATTTTCTAATTCACCTGTTATCGTTTTGAAATTTTCTTGTAGTAAAGATTGGTTTTGTGTTAATTTGGAATCTAAATTTTCCTCTAGGCTAGTTAAATTTTGTTTTAATTTGATATTTAGGTTTTCTTCTAGGCTA